>CAKMYA010000001.1:1800000-1993860 GCA_928869825.1 Ustilago lituana
TGATCCTTGCATTCTCAGTAGTTTCAGCCTCACAAGCACACTCAGCTCAGCCTGTTCTACTTGTCTTAGCACCATCATCATCTTTGTAACTCCAAATCTAGCATTCTTAGTCTTTCCAATTTGTCTGTAGCATTTCTTTGACACTGGGTCACTTCAGCAACTCCATGCATAAGACAAATTCCAAAGTTGAAGTTTTGTTTTGTTTTCACCCAGCAAAAAGTTGAAGTTTTCATAAATTTGGATTTCCATATAACTTTTGAAACACCCTATTGGAAATTGACCACTGCCAAGGAGCTACTGAAGGTGGAGAATTGCCAGGTGAAAAGTGTCCAGTATCTGCCAAGAGATCTGAAGCAAGTAGCTAGCTCACTAAAGTCTTCCTGATGGCAGAATTAATGGAAGGTGGAATGTCAAGTGGCTTCTTATCGAGCAGTAGTGTGTGATCTTTAGTCATGCACACCCACTGGTTGATGTACAACTCCAGTCAGTTGACTGTGAGATCAACCATGTATGGTGCCTGAGTTGCAATCTTGAGCAATGTGCCATAAATCCTAAGATATTCAATTGAGAGTCTGAGTTATGATACCACAAGACCAATTGATTGTTTATCAACACCAGCAATTGAATGTACAGAGGCTGGAAGTGAAGTGGAAGGTTACCACAAATACATGAGCCAGTTGGTTGGTATGGCCAAGCAATGGTGAGTATTCAGAGTAAGTGAGTAAGATGAAGATTTGATGATATTTCAGTGATGGGTGTGATTGGTATGTACATTATATATGCATCAAGGGGAATGGAGACTTGGTGCAACAGTTAGTGTAGTCTACACTGTTTGGTCAGTGTATCTACCATCAAATGTTTATGTTCCTTTGGTGAGAAGCAATGTTGCCTGACACATATCTCCATCTGACCAATCACATTCTCATCATGTGGTGTGTCATAGGAAGAGTTTCATCTTGGTATTGAACCAGGTGTTCTTATTGGGTGAGTTGAGTGATCCTTTGGTTGGATCCAGACCAATGGGTTGGTCATGTATATTTAGCATTGGTGGCATTGATTCATTCCTTGCATCAGATGCAAGGGCATGCAAGGAGTTGCATGAGTGGGAAAATCAGATGCCATGTGTCTGGTGCATGGACTAAGGTGGATATCCTCTGGTGACTGTGAAGATTTGTTGGTTGGTGTGGCAACCAACTGAAGGGGTGCATAAATGGCTGGTTGGTTTGAGGACCAACCAGTTGGTGTGTGCTCCCATGGTGAAGTATCCAAGTATGAGATGAACTGGCAGAGTACCATGTACTCCAACAGTCCCCCACATCAAGTACTCACACCACAGACAGCACACACAAAGTAATGAATGAAGGTGAACATTACCTAAAAGTGAGTGAGGGTCTAGATGGAGGGGCCAGGCTCATTGGCACTGGGGGTTCTCCTGTTGCCCTTGAGCTTGTTGATGAGCTCTTGGGCATGCTTCACAAGCTTGACAATCTCAGTTGGCTGGTACTCTGCCAGATTGGGCTGCTGTGGGATGGTGAGGTGAGCACAGATGGCCAGGCTGCACACCTTGATGATCTTGTTGAGCTTCCTGTCAAGTTCCTTGGCTGCCATGATGCAGCAGCTCCATTTGCTGGCATATCCAAGGCCATGACATGTTTTTGTTGTGATCACACAGAGATCACAGGAACCTTTGGTCGGTTTGCATGGTTGTCCATTCTTGCCAAGGCCCACACCAAAGGTGCAGATCTTGTTGTGCACTTGACAGGTGGTACAGCCAGGGTCAGTGACCACAAAGTTGGGGTTGATGTCTTCCCTGATAGCCAGGAAGTGCATGATGTGGTATCACACTTCACTGGCAGGGATGATGAATCATCATTGATCACCCAATGACTTTGTTTCATTCATTGGGCCAGACCAGGTGAAGTCCATGTCCAGGGGCCATCATGCACAACTACCTGCAGGCTGAACCTCTGTGGGTTGCCTGGTGGTGGTGAACTTCCCCTTCTTGTGCAGCTGGTAGATAGCATGCTCACTGTGCTTCTTGATGAGACTTAGAGCATGAGAGCTGCTCACACAAGGGGGAGGGGAAGGGGATGATGGGTGGTCAGGCAGACCAGCCTCATTGTCAGTCTCACTGTCAGCATCCTCATTGACAGTCTCCTCATCTCTGATGTTCAGGAACATGGAATCAGAGTCACTGGCCTTGGATGGTGCAGCAGAGGGAGTGCTGGCCTTGGTCAGTGCAGCAGAGGAGGGGGAGCTGGCCTTGGTAGGTGCAGCTGGAGAGATGCTGGCCCTGGCAGGCTCAGCAGAGAGATGTGCTCAACCCTCCATTGAGGGGAGCTCAATGTCAAGGAGGGGCATGCTTGATGCTGCCTCCTCCAAATCTGGGTTGATGGGGATGTCAACAGTGACAGAGCCCCAGGGAGTGGTGGCAGCATCTGTGCCAGCTGCAGGAAGGGTGGAGGCCTCACCAGAGGGGGTGAAGGCTGGAGGAGGGAGAGGTGCCAGCTCCAGAGAGCTTGGTGTGGTGCTTGATGGGCTGGCCTTGCCATTGGTGGCAGAGGCCATGATGCATGGGGATGCCAGGCTTGGAGAACCTGGCACCATTGGAGAGGGGTCCACAGCCATGTCATCCTTGACAGAGGGCTGGGCAGTGGTTGCAGGACTGGTGTTGGCAGAGGGTGGCATCTCAACATCCTCATCAGAGAGCTCGCTCATGTCCTCTGCCATCACATTGTCATTGGCAATGGCTTGAGCAGCTCATTGGGCCACTCATCATGCAGCTGCCTTGCATTGTTGATGCAAACATAGGGCCTTCTTGGTGATAGCCATTCTTGATGTCTGGGACATTCTTGATGGTAGAAAGGGAGGATCTTGTGCTCTCCTTTGTGCAGTGCCTTGAGGTTTCATCTGCTGAATCATAGGGGTCTTCATAGAGTCTTGCCCTTTGTTGTGCACTCTGATGAGCTTAGCAGTTGGTGTTGGGGACCAATTGATTGGTCCCACAATGCTGCAGTGGTTCTTGTGCAGTTGTGATCTCTTAGCTTTGTTCTTCATTTCAGATGTGATGTCTGCACAATGTGATATTGATGGAGTACCTTGTGGGTTCAGGGTGCATATCTTGATTATTTGGTGGATTTTGAGATCAATCAGTTGATCTTATCCTTTTGTGATGAAGGTTTTGACACATCCAATATCTTGTTTTTGTCCTTTTGTGGGTATTGCAATTTTTTGATGGTTTTCTTGATGCTTCAATTGGTGCAAGAATCAATTGGTTGATCCTTTTTTCTTGCTCATCTGGAGGAAACTTGTGGTTCAGAATTGTATTCATTGGGTCTTGAGGTTTACACTGTGATCTTGGGGCTTGCCACCTGGTTCTTGAGATTAATTGATTGATGTTGAAGATTTGTCAGTTGATAGGGAAGCACTTGCAGTGATTCACAATTTGCTTGTGCCTTGCTTTTTTCAAGTGCCTTGGTCAGCATGTCTGCAAGCTGACAATTCATAGAGATTGATCAGATGATGAGGACACTGTTGGCTTGATACTCCCTTGTGATGTGATACTTGAGATGGAAGTGCTTGGTCCTGTTGTGGAACTTGGGTTCCTTTGCTAATTTGATGGCTGCACAGTTGTTGACCATGAGCTCCATTGGTTGGTTGACTTTAAGGCTGAGTTTGGCCACCAACCATTGAGTCCAGATAACCTCCTTCACAGCTTTGGCCATTGCAACATACTTGGTGTATGTGGTCAAGTCAGTGACAATTGACTGGAGTTTCAAGGCCCAACTGTATGGCATGGACTGTACAGTGTTGACAATTCCCAATGTGGATTGCAATGTTGATCTGTCCCCTGCATGATCTGCGTTGGTGAATGTCTGGAATAATCAGCCAAAGTCAAGCTCCATCAGTGGGGTCAAGGATGCATTGAGGGAGCAATAAACCAACCTGTGGGTGTCAGTACCCTTCAGGTAACACAGAAGATGCTTTGCTTGGACCATCACATTTGCATGGGGTTTTGCTAACTCATGACTGAGTTTCTGGACAGCAAAACTGATATCAGGATGTGTGCATGTGGCAATATAGAGGATCTGACCAATGATGCTGCAATATGTGGAATGCTCCATTGGTAGGAGCAGTTTGCTGGCAGAGAGATCAGCACTCAGGTTGAGTGTTGCAGTGCAGATGGCAGCACCTGGAGAGGAAGGCACTGGCAGGAGCACTGTGGAAGGTGGTTGGCAGCAGGAGGTGGCTGCACTGGCAGGAGGTGGTAGCTCAACATTGCAGAAGCTGAGGGTCCCTTGACTGGGGGGCTAGGTGTCTGTGATCTGATGTTGACACACACACAGAACAACCAATGCAGACCTAGAGAATGGGTGGGATGATGTGAATTGCAGTGTGGAACTGGCTGGGTCATGGTGATGAGAGAGTTGGGCCCCTGATGGGGCTGCTTAAGTGTGGAGGCAAGCGGCTGGGCCAGCAAGGTGGTGCCTAAGCTTGTTGCAGGAAGATTGTGATGTGCAACTGTCAGACTGTGTGACTGTAGAGGTGCAGCATGCCCAGGTGGTGGGGTGCCAGGTCAACTGCATTGTGGATCACAATATCCATGATGAAGCAAGTGGTGGTGTGCTCGATTGAGAGTACCAGCAGGTTGAGGTCCATGCTGAACTCAGTGGCATCCCAGATGGTGAGCAAAAGTGCTTGAGCGAAGATGAGAGGCATGATGGAAGGTTTGAATGATGAGTGTTGCAGTGCAGATGATGGATATCATCAGGGAGGAGGTGGTGGAAGTGCTGAGGAACACAGAGTTGGTGTGGGATGAGCAGGACTGAAGCACTCACAGGGTTCAGAGGATGGGGTGGTGGAGGGAAATGACCAAGCAGATCATTGCAAGTGCTAAAGGTGATGTGGAGGAGGGTGCAAGGTCTGGGAGGCACTAGGTGACATTGGTGGCATGAGAAGGCCAGTGCTGGAGGATGTCGACCCTAGGCAGAAAGAGAGTAATGTGGAATGGTGAGCACAGAAGGCACTGAGCAAGTGAGGTGGCAGTGAGGGGGAGTGGTGAGAGAGTTGCAAACACAGGTGGAGGGCTGTGGGCAGTGCTGGTTGATGGAGCAAGTGTTCGAGTCTGATCCTGAGTTAGGCAGTGCACTTGAGATGAGACAGCACATCCACATTTGCATGCAGCTTCCCCTGCTTGTACTGGAACTCAAGGTTCTCGAGATGGGGCATCAAGTAGGCATGCAGCTGCTCGATCCTTGGTGTGAAGTGACATTGGCTGTGCAACAGTGACTTGAGTACTGCCAGCAATGGAGTGTGGTCCATAACAATGAAGACCTTCTTGGTGCCATCAAGATAGTGCTGGAGGTGGTGGATTGCCCAGGCTGGGCATGAGATCTCGAGTTCAATTGCAGCCATCTGTCAGCGGTCATGTGCCAGACACATGAAATCGAAGTTAACTCAAGGTAAACATCGATTTCATTTGAGTTTGAGGTTAACAGCCAGTAAATGTCGATTTCACTTGAGATCAATGTTAACTGCATCTTATGCTCAATGTCGACTGACTGCCATTGCCACTCCATTCAGAGGCAATGCAGCACGTTTGTGGTAGCCTGGTGTGTGTCCTACACTTGACAGGAGTGGGCTAACTGTCCTTGTGTAGGTATGCAGTGTGGATAGACTGCACCACCACTGTTGGAGATGATGCTCATGGCTGTATGATGCTGATATCCAGCATTGCTGTATAGTACTGGTACTGGTGAAGGTTCCAGGACCATGGTGTAGGTTCTGCCTACACAGGTGAGGCCTGTGGTGCCAGTGGTGGTTCTGACTGATGTCTATATGTACTCTGACTTGAACAGAGGCACACTGAGTAGTAGCAATGCCTAAGATTGCTACTCTAAGAGACAATGAGTGTGAGTGTAGTGATACTAAACATACTGACAAGTTAATGAATGATAGAGTGGATGAGGCCCTGCCTCTCCACTTGTACAGGGGATGTGTATATATATGCATGTGTGTATGCTGGCAGCGATTGCTCCAGAGCATCCTGCCACCAGCGTCAGGCCAGTGTCAGGGCCTGCCCCTTCTGTCCTAGAGACTTGCCACTGGCCTCCAACCCCTACCTCTTCGCTGGCTCCTCGCTCTTGAGCCAGTGTTGGGCTCTCCTTCCTTCCTGCAGGTCCCCCCTATCTTCGCAGGGGCCCCTGCACCTCACCTGGCTGTTACTGGTTGGCCTAGGGTTGTCAACAGCATCCTCCAGGTGCTGCCAACATCATCGCTGATCACCCACAACCCCTTTGGGGTGGTGCCATCATAGTCATTGCTCATCATTTTCGTTCCACAGTGTTGTACAGCCCTGTAGGCGAAATCGATGATAAGACCTGCTTAACATCGATTTCATCTGAGATTGACCATAAGACATGTTTAATGTCGATCTCAATTCGAGTTCGATTTTATGTCCTGTGACATTACCCCTGTTTTCAGAGCTGAGCTCCTGCGAAGTAATGAAGTCCATCCAGAGCCTATTTCTTTGTGGCCTGTGCAGGAAAAGATGGCCAGGTTTGTGGTGTTGGCAGCATTCCTTCCTTTCCCTCCTTCCTTCTCATCATCATCTACTACTATGCTGCTGCCTACCATGTTGGCTCCCTCACCCAACCTCCTGTTGTGCCACTTGACTCATCGAGCGGCTCCCATTGCTCCTTGTGTGGCTCATCATCATATGAGCCACTGCTCAGCTTCCCCTGCTGCTCCTGTGGCTCAGGTTCCTTTGGCTGTTGGTGACACCACTCCTGCTTCAGTGCAGTCAGAGGGCACCGGCCCTACTCCTTCTGGTGGCGATATGGGCTCTGCTGATGGGCAGCCCATGGTTGAGATGACATCACTGGTCATCACTGAGGCTGCTGATGCACCTGTCGAGGAAATGGTGGCCGCTTCACTGGTGGAGTTGGCCTCTCATGGTCCTCCTGTTCCCGTTCTTGAGCCTCTGTTCCTGGGTGCATGCGCTCCCAGTGAGGAGCACCAGGAGCACTATGAGGCCAAGCTGGCTCATTTGGATGGCGCCTCCATGTCCCCTGAGGTGCCTGGTACACCTGTGTATGCTCCGCTGCCCCCCCCTCCAGGTGTGGTGTGGAGGGATACTCCCTCCAACAGCAGGCATACACCTCCTCCTCCAGTGCCTCTGCACTGCCCTTCCTCATCGCTGCTGGTGGCCCATATTCCGAGTTGGGCTGAGATCATAGCATGGACCCAAGTACTCTGGGCTCCAGTGCTGCTGATCTTGTATGCAGCTGGATGATACCCTGAGCTCTGGACCATTACTTGGGGTGATGCTGCGGATTGGCACATCCATAACATCATCATGCACCATCTGACAGAGGACTCGGTGCCTTGGCCTACCTGGTCCTGTGCCCATTGCGAGGCACTCCAAGTCCCATAAGTATTGCCTGCCTCTGTTGTCCCAGTTAGTGCCATGGCCATGTACTGACCACTTGCTTTGGTTCAGAGGCATAGGTGTTTCCCTTCGATGTATGCAGACCTGTTGGGTCAGTGATGCCATGTGCCTGCTTCATGTGTCCATTGCCATGCTGCAGGTATCACCCACTGCTGTCAGGACATTGCTCGCCACCCAGCACTTGTGTATCGTGGTGACTTTCCTGGGTGGCAGCATGGTCATTGTGAGCACAGCACTGAGTGGGCCCACCTCTCGATGTCAGAAAGTGTTGGTATGGGTAAGGTATGCCATGATGACCATGTCTACCCACCCACCAATGACTGTCACTGGGCTACAGCCATGGTATGGCTCTGGCACCTCAGCGATGCTGACTTTCCTGGCATCCTGCATGCTGTGCACCAGTACATGGTGGCTAACAGTGCTCTCATGAGTGAGTGCCAGCCCCATGAGTCTTGCACCTGCCCTGGTGGTCCTCCACCACCCATGGACATGCTGTTGTCCCCTCTGCTGGTCCCTGAGGGTGAGGACAGCAAACCCTTCTACATTGACATGTAGATTCATCCTCCTCCTGTACTGTGCTTGTTCCCATGAAATCCACCACTGTTCTCCTTCCCCTTGTGTGTGCCTTGTGAGTGTCTGATGAGCTTTGACACTGAGACTGGAGCCTTCCTGGCAACTTTTCCTCCTGCAGGGCTGCCTTTTTTGAGATTGAGGATAAAGTTGCATAATCCTCAATTTCGCATGAGATCAACTGTAACTCGCTTTTAACATCGATTTCATATGAGTTCGACTGTAACATGCTGTTAACATTGATTTCGCAAAATCGAGGAGATGGCCCTATTCTCGAGCAGGGACACCTCCCCCCCTCAAAACCTCATAGTCCTGGATGAGGTCAGGGCAATTGAGGTGCTTGGCAGGCTCCCAGGTCACCTGTTCCTTGGGATAGCCCTTCCAGAACATCTTGTACTGGAGCTGGCTGTGATGCATTTGACAGTTGAGGATGCATTCAACCTTGTACTCCAGCTCATCATCATGCAGCAGTGGGTGCACAGGGAGCTCGGTGTGCCCTGCCAGTTGGCTTGCTGGCTGATTTTCTAGCATGGAGACATGGAAGACATCATGGACCTTGAAGGTCACTGGAAGTTGTAGGTGGTATGCTCACCATCCGATGTGTTCCAGGATGGGAAAGGGGCCAGCAAAGCATGTGTTGAGCTTGGGACTAAGTTGGCAAGTCTTCCAGTTCTTGCAGTTGATGTAAATGAGGTCACCAACTTTGAATTCCACATCTTTGCACTTGCAATTGTATTGCTCGACCGTTTGTGCTTGTGCTTGCTGAATGGCTTCCTGGAGGTACTTGATCCAGTCCTTGGCAGTCATGAGCCATTTGTGCCATCCCAGGTCATGTACTCCAAGTTGCTCTGGGATCTCCAGGTGAGCCTTGGGGTTCCAGCTGTAGCATGTGAAGAAAGGTGATATGCCAATGCTGCTGTGTACCGTGTTGTTGTACATGAACTCAGCCATGGCCAACAAGGCACACCAGTTGTCCTGTTCATAGTTGCAGTACATACAGAGGTACTGCTTGACAACTTGGTTTACCCACTCAGTCTGCCCATTGGTCTGTGGATGATAGGCCATGCTGAGGGAGTGGTTGATCCCAAGTGTGGCGGTGAATCGCTTCCAAGTTGCCGATATGAATTGTCATCCTCAGTCAGAGACAATGTGGTCCAGTATGCCAAAGCATATGAAGACTGTAGTCTCTAAGAGCATGGTGGTGTCACCTGATATTGTGGACTTGTGAGTCAGTGCCAGGACAGCAAACTTGGTGAGGCGATCAACTACCACCAAGATGGAGTTGTAGCCTTCCAATGGTGGCAGGTGTCAGCGGTTGCATGCCAGACACGTGAAATCGATGTTAACTCGAGGTAAACATCGATTTCGTTTGAATTCAAGGTTAACAGCCAGTAAACATCGATTTCACTTGAGATCGATGTTAACTGCATCTTATGCTTGATGTCGACTGACCACTGTTGCCACTCTGTTCAGAGGTAATGTGGCACGTTCATGGTAGCCTAGAGGGTGTCCTACACTTGACAGGAGTGGGCTAGCTGTCCTCGTGTAGGTATGCAGCGCTGATGAACTGCGCTGCCATCGTCAGGGATGATGCTCGAGGCTGTACATCGCTGGTAGTTGGCATCGGTGTATAGCAATGGTACTGGTGGAGGTTCCAGGACCGCAGTGTAGGTTCCGCCTGCACAGGTGAAGCCTGTGGTGCCAGTGGTGGTTCTGACTGATGTCTATATGTTCTCCAACTTGAACAGAGGCAGCTCCAGAGCATCCCTCCACCAGTGTCAGGCCAGTGTCAGGGCCTGCCCCTTCTGTCCTAGAGACTCGCCACTGGCCTCCAACCACTACCTCTTCACTGGCTCCACAGCCTTGAGCCTGTGTCGGGCTCTCCTTCCTTCCTGCAGGTCCCCCCTATCTTCGCAGGGGCCCCTGCACCTCACCCAGCCGTTACTGGTTGGCCTAGGGTTGTCGACAGCATCCTCCAGGTGCTGCCAACATCATCGCTGATCACCCACCACCCCTTTGGGGTGGTGCTGTCATAGTCATTGCTCATTGTCTTCATTCCACAGCGGCATATGGCCCTGTAGGTGAAATCGATGATAAGGCCTGCTTAACATCGATTTCATCTGAGATCGACCATAAGACACATTTAACATCGATCTCAATTCGAGTTCGATTTTATGTCCTGTGACATTACCCCCTGTTTTCAGAGCTGAGCTCCTGCGAAGTAATGAAGTCCGTTCAGAGCCTAATCCTTCATGGCCTGTGCAGAAAAGGGTGGCCTGTATTCGTGGTGTTGGTGGTGTTCCTTCCTTTCCTTTCTTCCTTCTCATCATCACCTACCATTATGCCATCACCCACCATGTTGGCCCCCTTGTCCAACCCTCTGTTGCACCACTCGACTCATCGGGTGGCTCCCATTGCTCCCTGCACAGCTCTCCATCGCACAAGCCATCGCTCCTTGTCCCCTGCCACTCCTGTGGTTCAAGCTCCCTTGGCTGTTAGTGGTGCCATGCCTATCTCAGTGTGGTCAGTGGGTGCTGGCCCCAACCCCTCTGATGGCGATATGGGCTCCGCTGTCAGGCAGCCCACAGATTCTGTGGCACTGCACACAACCTCTGAGGTGGCTGTCATGCCTGTCGAGGAAGCTGTGGCTGCCTCCCTGGTGGAATTGGCCTTCCATGGCCCTCCTGCTTCTGCCCTCGAGCCTCTCTTCCTGGGGGCATGTGCTCCCAGTGAGGAGTGCCAAGAGGTATATGAGGCTGAGTTGGCACACCCTGACAGCGCTCTCACCTCTCCTGTGACGCCTGGAATGCCAGCATATGCTCCATCACCTCCTCCCCCTGGTGTAATGTGGAGGGACACTCCCTCCGATGGAAGGCACACGCCTCCTGCACCAGCACCCTTGCGCCACCCTTCTCTGTCACCACCAGTGGCCCACACCCTGAGTTGGGTGGAAATCGCAGCCTGGACCCAGGTGCTCTGGGCTCCCATGCTGCTGATTCTCTATGTGGCCAGCCTCTATCCTGAGCTCTGGACCATTGCTTGAGGCGATGCTGCAGATCAGCATATCTGCAACATCATCATGCATCACCTGACCGAAGGCTTGGCTCCCTGGCCCACTTGGTCGTGCATGCGCTGCGAAGCGCTCCAGGTCCCATGAGTATTCCAGATTCCCTCCTCATTGCTTGTGTTGGGGTTGTTCACTAACCCCTTGCATTGATTCTGTGGCATAGCTGTTTCCTGTCGATGTTCACAGACCTGTTGGGTCAGTGATGCTGTGTCCCCACCTCATGTGTGCACTGCCACATGGCAGGCATCGCCCATTGCAGTTGGGATGTTGCTCATCACCCAGCATTCGTGTACTGTGGCGATTTCCCAGGCTGGCAGCATGGTTGTCATGAGCACAGCACTGAGCATGCCCACCTCTCGATGCCTGAGGGGGTCAGCAAGGGTAAGGTGCACCATGATGACTGTGTGTATCCACCTACCCATGATCATCGCTGGGTGGAGGCCATGGTGTGGCTGTGGTGCCTCGATGATGCTGACTTCCCTGGCATCTTGCATGCTGTGCACCAGTACATGGTGGCCAATAGCGCTCTTGTGAGTGAGTGCCAGCCCCATGAGTCACACTCCTGCCCTGGCAGTCCTCCTCCACCCATGGACATGCCATTGTCCCCTCTGCTGGTCCCAGAGGGTGAGGATGGTGAGCCTTATTATGTTGACATGTAGTCTAGTCCTTCTCTCATACTGTTTCTGTCCCCTTTGAAGTCCACCGCTGTTCTCCTTGTCTTCTTGTATGTGCCTTGTGAGTGTCTGATGAGCTCCAACACTGAGACTGGAGCCTTCCTGGCAGCTTTTCCTCCTGCAGGGCTGACCTTTTTGAGATCGAGGATAAAGTTGCATAATCCTCAATTTCGCATGAGATCAACTGTAACTCGCTTTTAACATCGATTTCATATGAGTTCGACTGTAATGCACTGTTAACATCGATTTTGCAAAACTGAGGAGATGGCCCTATTCTCGAGTGGGGATGCCTCCCCCCCCTCGAAACCTCATAGTCCCAGATGAGGTCAGGGCAAGTGAGATTCTCTGCTGGCTCCCAGGTTGCCTGTTCCTCAGGATAGCCCTTCCAAAACACCTTATACTGGAGCTGGCCATGAAGGGTTTGATGGTCAAGGATGCATTCCACCTCATACTCCAGCTCATCATCATGCAGCAGCAGTTGGATGGGAAGCACATGATGCCCTGCCAGTTGGCTTGCCAGCTGCTTCTCTAGCATGGAGATGTGGAAGACATCATGGACTTTGAAGGTTGCTGGAAGCTGTAGGCAGTATGCTCACTGGCTGATGCATTCCAGGATGGGAAAGGGGCCAGCAAAGTGGGTGTCAAGCTTGGGACTGGGTTGTCGAGTCTTCCAGTTCTTGCAGTTGATGTGAATGAGATCACCGACTTTGAATTCCATGTCCTTGTGCTTATGATTGTATTGCTTGACCATCCATGCTTGTGCTTGCCGAATGGCCTCCTAAAGGTATGTGATCCAGTCCTTGGCAGTCATGAGCCATTCATGTCATCCTGGGTCGTGTACTCCAAGCTGTTCTGGGATTTCTGGGTGAGACTTGGGATTCCAGCCATAGCATGTGAAGAAAGGTGAGACACCGATGCTGCTGTGTACTGTGTTGTTGTATACGAACTCAGCCATGGCCAACAAGGCATGCCAGTTGTCCTGTTCATAATTGCAGTACATACAGAGGTACTGTTCAACCACTTGGTTTACCTGTTCAGTCTGGCCATCAGTTTGTGGATGGTAGGCTGTGCTGAGGGAGTGGTTGAAGCTGAGGGCAGCAGTGAACCTCTTCCAGGCTGCTGATATGAACTGCCATCCTTGATCAGAGACAATGTGGTCTGGTGCACCAAAATGTATGAAGACCGTGGCCTCTAAGAGTTTGGCAGTGTCCTCCAAGGTTGCCAACTTATGTGTCAGCGCTAGGATAGCGAACTTGGTAAGATGGTCAACCACAACTAGGATCGAATCGTAGCCTTCCGAAGGTGGCAGTCCTTCGATGAAGTCCATGGAGATCGAGCCCCAAGGCTGCTCTGGCATGGACAACAGTTGCAAAAGGCTGTATGGCTGATGGCATGGGGCCTTGTATTGAGTGCACACTGGGCAACTAGCTACATAGTCTGCAATCCACGCAGCCATGCATGGCCAGTAGTAGTGCTGTTGTGCTAGCTCCAGTGTAGCATCACACCTGGTGTGTCCAGCTGTCGGTCTGTCATGGCACTGTGACATCACCATGTAGCGCAGGTGCTTGACCGATAGGGATCAGTCTTGTATCTTGGCCACACTTCTGGTGTTGTTGCTGCCTTGCTTGCCCAGCAGTGTGACCTTCAGCACAACCAAACAGCCATCTTTGTACCATAAGCTGTCCTTTTGCTTGAAATGGCCTTGATCATACAGCTCTACTAGTACACAGTTGAGGGGCTGGAAGGTCCTGACAAGCTCCTTGAATCCTCCTGCTACAATATCTGCCATAGAGGGCAATGCTGGAGGTGCTTTGCGAGTTTGACAATTATCATCCCTTATGGTCAAACTCAACTGAGTTTGATGATTATGCATGTTTTCAGTCAAACTCATTTGAGATCGACATTTAATGGCATTTATCATCGATTTCATGTTGGGTTTGGCAAATAGTTGGGCCAGCAGCAGCTGTCGAACATTGTGCTCTTGTTCTTCACCAGCGGGCTGCAAATCGCTTCACCTTGTTAAGGCATCAGGCTCACCTGCTTTGTCCCCTGGCCTGTATTGTAGAATGAAGTCGAAATTGGCTAGTAACACTGCCCACCAAGCTTGCCAACTGTTGATGTGCTGTTGAGACTTGAAGTACTTGAGTGCTTCATGGTCTGTGAGTATGACAAGCTGCGATGGCAGGCCTGCCAGCATATGGTGCCACTGGGTCAGGCATGCCACCACTGTGAGCAGCTCCTTGTCATGGATCTCATAGTTCCACTCTGCTGAATTCATCTTGCAAGAGTAGAAGGCGATTGGATGCCATCGTCCCTCATGCTCTTGTTTGAGGACTCCAGCTATAGCATAGTCACTGGCATCAGTCTCCATGCGCATGGGCAGGTGGTAATTGAAATGGTGGAGTACCCCTGCTGATGTGAATGCTGCGATGAGACTGTGGAATGCCCTCTCTGCCTCCTCTGGCAGCTTGAACTTCTTGAAGTGCTCGGTTGGCTTGACTAATGATGTAAGTGGCCTTGCAATGTGTGCGAAGTGTGAGATGAATCATTGATAGAAGTTGGCGAAGCCAAGGAAGTGCTAGATGTTGTGGATCGACTCAGGGACTGGCCATTCCTTAATGGTCTGTACCTTCACTTCATCCATCTTGATTCCTTGTGGCATGATAACATAGCCTAGGAACTCGACAGTTGTGGTGTGGAACTCACATTTCAACCGCTTTGCAAAGAGTTGGTGCTTGCATAGTCGCTGTAGCACCTCTCATACATGGCCAACATGCTCCTTCAGGTGGTTGCTGAAGATGAGGAAGTCATCTAAGTATACCACCATGTAGATACCAAGGATATCACAGAACATACCATTAACAAGTGACTGAAAGTGTGAGGGAGCATTTGCCAGCCCGAATGGAATGACAAGGTACTTGTAGAGTCCAAGTTGAGAACCAAAGGCTGTCTTCCATTCATTGCCATCTGCAATGTGTACCAAGTTATATGCTGCCTTGAGATCCAGCTTACTGTAGACCTTGGCCTTCTGCAGTAGGAAGAGCTGCTCCATGATGAGGGGTAATGGGGCACGATTCTTCACCATAACCTCATTGAGGCCTTGGTAGTTGACACAAAGCCACAGGCCTCCATCCTTCTTTGGCACGAAGAGCACAGGTGAGCATGCTGGGCTCTTTGACAGATGGATGAAGCCCTTCGTGATGTTCTCATCAAGGTATTTGCACAACTCCTCCAGCTCTTTGGGTCCCTGTAAGTACAGAGGCCTGCGAGGTGGCTGGGTTCCCAGCAGTAGCTCAATCGAGAGATCATGGTCCATCCTCAGAGGCAACTTGTCAGCTTCGGTCTCACAGAAGACCTGGTGGAGATCCTGGTATTCCTCAGGTATCTCCTTCACCTTCAGCTCCTCCTGAGGTTCAACCTCCATCTTGATACCTTTGTCGCTGCCTGTAGGGATGAAGCTGTACATGGGTACTGTGGTGGGGTTGACATCCAGGAGCATGCAACCTATGGGACCATCATGGAGGGCTGCTTGTATGAACTGTTTGGTGGAGATGAACTCATTCCCATGAGCTATGAGGTTGGTTGCTGAAATCATTGTTAAGGACATGTTATCTTGGATCTTGGTTGAAATCAAAGATACATGGGGTTTATCATTGATTTCAGATGAAATTGATGGTAACTGCCCCTTAACTTCGATTTCGAGACCAGGCTGGAAATTGAGAGTACCAGTGTGCCAATCTACCCTGGGCCTGAGTTTCCTGAGTAGCTTGTAATGTAGGATGATGTTGTAGTCATCAATGTCTATCACCTCTGCATCGAAAGGGCTGACTAGATAACCTCCTATGCCTGCAGTGACTGAGGCAGCACTGTTGATCTGTAAGGTATGACCCATAATACCATGAATGCTTCTTTTATGTATAGGTTTTGTGGGTATTTGATGGGCCAAAACGAATGTACAAGCAATTATAGACACTCCAGCACCTGTGTCAGCCAGCATTCAAGCTGGGTGACCAGCAATGGTCCTGTCAATCTCGAGTACTGGCTTCCATGATGCCACAGAGAAACAGAAATGACAGTCTTGATATGTACAGTGTGATGACAAGGATGGATTCAGGGCAATGCATGCCATCAGTGTGCTGTCCCATGCCCATTTCCCTGGTCAGCATCACCTTCCTGGGATTGGGCATTCTCCTCATCCTCATCAGTGTAGGCAGCCAGGTCGACATCAGCTTCCTGGTTGCCTTCCTCAGATGCCTCTTCATCATCTTCAGCATCATCAGCTTGCTTGTTGATGGTGTAGATGCAGCCACTCTGTGGAGCAGGGCCATGAGGCACACCTGGTGGGCTGGGTACTCTGGGCATGGCCTTGGGACAGTTGTGCTGCCAATGGCCTGTCTGGCTGCATAGGCTGCACTGGTCTGGTCTGAAGGTGGTGCCACCGATGTTGGTTACTGGCAGCTTCTGAGCCAAGTGAGGAGGCAAGGGCCTCCTAGGGATGGTATTGGGTATGGCTCTGCTACATTGACCCCAACTGCTTGTCCTGTTGCTAAACAGCGGTGCCTCCTTCCCTTTCCCCTTGTCCATAGTGGGTGCTGCTGCACTAGCAGGATGAGCTGGGGTCAGGAGGAGATGGGTGTTGTTGGTATCCAAGGTTTGGGAATGGTATTGCAGCATGGAGAGCATTGACCACATTCAGAGGTTGGAAGGGGGATCATGCTCAAACTTTTGATGCATCCTGGCGGTGAGACCCATCTTGAAGAGACCCATGATGAGCTTAGGGTTCCCATCGAGGCCTGCACAGTTTGCTAGGTCTCAGAAACGTTCAACATAGCGCATGGCCATGCCTGGTTCATTGCTGGCTTGATGGAGGATGGAGAGCTCAGTGTAGGTGGTGAATGAGTCAACCGTCTGACCGAACTGGTCCCTCAACCAGGCACAGAACATGTCCCAGTCATGGAACAGCTGTCCTTGGAGCTTAGGGTTGACCTGTAGCTTGGAATCCCACCATTCCTTGGTGGATCCTTCCAATCGTTCTGAAGCAATGGCCACTCGATGCTGATGGCTTGTGATACCATATTGAGCGAACCAACATCCTTGGTATCCAGCTTGGGAAATGGGATCTTCATGTCCACAGGGAGTGCCTTAGGCTCCTGGCCCTCGCCTTCGAACACAGTGATGGGCTTGAGAGGCTCACAATGGTGCCTAGGGCCCATGGGAGTTGCATAAACATCGACATTGCTGAACTCCACAGGCCATACCTTTGCTGTTGACCTGGGCATCAGTGTTTGGGGATCCTCCACTTGGGCAAACCTGGTCTGAGCTGTCATTGACTCACCAAGAGGTGGTGCTGACCTCGATTGGCCTACTGGCGATGGTGTAGCTGGCTCCTCGCCTTGGTACAGCTGCCAGTTACCTAGCATGGCTTGCTGCCATTCTCGGTTAGCTTCAGCTTCTTGTCGCTGTTGCTCCATCATCTGCTGGAGCATGGCTACCACTGACCCAAGGTCAACAGCCCTGAGGTGCTCCTCAGACTGATCGTCAGGTGCCATAGTGAACGTGGGGCACTGCTTGAACGATCCACTCTAATGTCAGCAGTCATGCACCAGACATGTGAAATCGAAGTTAACTCAAGGTAAATGTTGATTTCAGTTGAGTTTGAGGTTAACAGCCAGTAAACATCAATTTCACTTGAGATCGACATTAACTGCATCTTATGCTCGATGTTGACTGACCACCATTGCCACTCCATTCAGAGGTAGTGCAGCACATTCATGGTAGCTGGGTGCATGTCCTACACTTGACAGGAGTGGGCTAACTGTCCTTGTGTAGGTATGCAGCACTGATAGACTGTGCTGCTGTTGTCAGAGATGATGCTCGAGGCTGTATGACACCAATAGCCAGTGTCATCATATAGTAATGGTACTGGTGAAGGTTCCAGGACTGTGGTGTAGGTTCTGCCTGCACAGGTGAGGCCTGTGGTGCCAGTGGTGGTTCTGACTGATGTCTATATGTTCTCCAACTCAAACAGAGGCACACTGAGTAGTAGCAATACCTAAGATTGCTACTCTGTGAGACAATGAGTGTGGGTAAAGTGATACTAAATGTACTGACAAGTAAATGAATGATAGAGTGGATGAGGCCCTGCTTCTCCACTCATACAGGGAATGTGTATATATATGCATGTTTGTATGCTGGTGGCAGTTGCTCCAGAGTGTCCCACCACCAGCATCAGGCCAGTGTCAGGGCCTGCCCCTTCTGTCCTAGAGACTTGCCACTGGCCTCTGACCACTACCTCTTCACTGGCTCCATGGTCTTGAGCCAGTGTTGGGCTCTCCTTCCTTCCTGCAGGTCCCCCCTATCTTCGCAGGGGCCCCTGTGCCTCACCCAGCCATTACTGGTTGGCCTAGGGTCATCAACAGCATCCTCCAGGTGCTGCTGACATCATCGCTGATCACTCGCAACCCCTTTGGGGTGGTGCCATCATAGTCATTGCTCATCATTTTTGTTCCACAGTGTCATATGGCCCTGTAGGTGAAATCGATGATAAGGCCTGCTTAACATCGATTTCATCTGAGATTGACTGTAAGATGCATTTAATGTCAATCTCAATTCGAGTTCGATTTTATGTCCTGTGACAGCCTGTTGCATGGCCTGCATCAACTGTGCAATCAGCAGCATGGGGTCCTGTGCTGAGGACTCACTGGCAGTTTGAGCTGCTCCTGCTGCCTCATTGGAAACTGAAGCAGGCAGTGAGTGTGAGTCCAGGTCAGTGGTGCCTGGGTCTGCTGCTGTGGAGGGGTTGCCACAACATGTTCCTGCCATCCTCATGTCAGCAGTCACATGCCAGACATGCGAAATTGAAGTTAACTCGAGGTAAATGTTGATTTCATTTGAGTTCAAGGTTAACAGCCAGTAAGTGTCAATTTCACTTGAGATCAATGTTAACTGCATCTTATGCTCAATGTCAACTGACCACCATTGCCACTCCATTCAGAGGTAATGCAGCACATTTGTGGTAGCCTGGGGTGTGTCCTACACTTGACAGGAGTGGGCTAACTGTCCTTGTGTAGGTATACAGTGTGGTTGAGCTGCACTGCCAGTGTCAGAGGTGGTGCTCAAGGCTGTACAATGCCATTAGTCAGCATCATCATATGGTAATGGTACTGGTTTAGGTTCCACCTGCACAGATGATGCCTGTGGCACCAGTGAAGGTTCTGACTGATGTCTATATGTTCTCCAACTCAAACAGAGGCACACTGAGTAGTAGCAATGACTAAGATTGCTACTCTGTGAGACAATGAGTGTGAGTATAGTGATACTAACTTACTGACAAGTAAAATGAATGGTAGAGTGGATGAGGCCCTGCCTCTCCACTCACACAAGGAATGTGTATATATATGTGTGTGCTGGCAGCAGTTGCTCCAGAGCATCCCACCACCAGCATCAGGCCAGTGTCAGGGCCTGCCCTGCTGTCCTTGAGGCCCATCACTGGTCTCCAACCAGTACCTCTTCACTAGCTCCATGGTCTCAAGCCAGTGTTGAGTTCTTCCTCCCTTCCTGCAGGTCCCCCTATCCACACAGGGGCCCCTGCGTCTTACCCAACCATTACTGGTTGGTCCAGAGTCATTGGCAGCATCCTCCAGACACTGCCAACTCCATCACTGGTCTCCCCTGTCCAGCCTGGGGTGGTGTCATTGTAGTCATCACTTGTCATGGTTGCTCCACAGCATTGTATGCCCCTGTAGGCAAAATCGATGATAAGGCCCACTTAATGTTGACTTCATCTGAGATTGACTGTAACATGCATTTAATGTTGATCTCAAATCGATTTCGACTTTATGTCCTGTGACACCTTGCATGTCCAAACCAGAAATGAACTGATCACAACGCTGGCATTGAAATGCTGAAGTGCTCATTGAGACCAAGCCTTGACACTGCTGGGCAGCAGTGATGGTGTTCGCTGCAGAAGTCAGCAGCACTGTCACTGCTGAGGCCAATTCAGCAGTTGGTGGGTTGATTGCTCAAAGCAGATTGCTCACTGGCAGATCTGTCACTGCACAAGGGTGTTCCTGGTGCACAAAGCCAGGGGCAAGTTACCTCTTCATGAGGCCTGTCAGATGCAGTTTCATTACTGCATCAATTGTGTTGAGCCACTGATAATGGAGATGGAGGCAAGGTTGTGGGTGATCAACCCCATGATGGCAACTATAGTTGACTGGGGCACAACTCCCAGGATCATGTGTTGGCAGTATTTCAGGCAGCTCACAAGGCCACTAGACTGCATAACCCTTGTGTGTTGGAGGGCCTGTTGAGTGCTCTGCCCTGGACCAAATGGGTGTCAATCTGAGCACAATGAGTGGGAGAGGGAAAGGAAGGGGGGGAGGAGCAGTGCCAAATGACCAGGCAAGGGGTGGAGAAACTAGACCTCACCTTGCAGTCAAAGCTAGTTGAACTTGCCACCCTTGTCAGATGGGGTACTGTGGAAGGGAGAGAGGGGGAGAAAGAGGGAGGAGGATGGAGGAGTGGTAGGGAAAAGGGAGAAATCTGGATGGATGGATGCTTGAGGTGAGGAAGGAGTCTTGAAGAGGGAAGGAAGCTTCATGGAAGGAGGAGAGAGGGGGGTCTGGAGCGGAGGAAGTGGAAGATGGATGGATGTGGTCGATGGAAAAGGGGGAGAATTGGAAAGCATGAAGGGAAGACACTTTATGTGTCAGGCTGACCATGGTGAGAAACATGCGAATTTCGAAATTGTGTGTGGCAGCATGCAGTGCAATTGAGGAAGTCTGCCAGAGGAGCTCAAGACATCAATGAGAAGGTCAGACCAGAAGGTGTCAAAGGGTTGGTGATGTAGGCACTCATTGATGTCATCAGTGAGATGGTGCTGGACCAATTGGGGTTGATGATGGTATAAGGACTACAAAGAGTGAGCCAGGACTTGCTGAGTTGTCAAGGTTGTGTGACAATGGAAACTGTGGCTTGCATGCATGCATGTGCCAGCATGTGAGGCAGGATGGATATATGCACTCATGCTGAGCTGATAAGTCCAGTGAAGTGATCAGCTAGCCTTGCCACCATCAGAGAATGAGCTGGGGAGTGGAGCAGAGATGATTGCAGGATGCAGAAGGTGGGAACAGCAAGGGTGGGAAGTGGAAGCATGGGAAATGAAGGCATAGCAGGATGACCACAAAGGAGTGCAGATGAGGTGGCAAGAGAAGGGGCTTGGGAGGAAAGAACCAGTCAGTGCATGAGAAGGGGAGCACCATGGAGGATGGTAGTGATGGTGGTGAACATATGGATGGCATTAAATGTGAGAGCAGGCAGGATGGTCAAGATGGGTGATGGTCGAGAAGGTGAGAGTGAATGTTGATGTATGGGTGTGCCACTCTTGTCACCATGTCATGCCAAACAGCACAGATGATGATGAGAATGAGTGCAAAATAGATGATGGTTCTCCTGAAAGGAATGGAGCAACAAGCCAAGCAGGATAAGCCTGCTTGGCAAGTGTGAGATCGAACTACATAACAGAGACATGTCAGTGATTCTACTTGAGGTTCTAAGTCTAAGTGAGCCAATCATGACATCCTCACATGCTGTGATGAAGTCAACTGCAGTGCATGCTTGTGGGTGCAGCAAACCAGGGGGCAACATGGGCAGCATGGTGAGTCCAGCCACTCATTCCTCAGGTGTGAGGTAGGGCCAGGCATTGAGGTTTGGCCCTTCAGCAGCAGCATCATTGAGATGTGGTGCTGCATCTGTTGCACCAACCATCTGGTTGACAGGACTTGCAGGGGGAGTATAGGGCACATTGATGGATGGTGACTCCTGACACATCAAATTTGGGAAAATCAGGTGGATCTCTAAATCCCTCCATAAATGGGAAAGATCCTTCATCAAATGTTGCATGCATCATGGTGAGATATTTACCAATCATGGGATCATAAAGTTTGAACACTTTGGTGCCCACTGCAACACCAAGGTAAACACAAGGGATGGCTCTCAGATCAAGCTTGTTGCATCATTTGGCAGGGATGTGTGCAAAGGCAGCACACCCAAACATTTTGACCATCGATAAATCAATTGGTCTATGATGCAGTGATTGGAATGGTGTTTCCATCCCAATTCCTTTCATCAGCAGATGATTGTTGAGGTACACCAAGTGGAGCAACATATCACCCCACATGGTGTTCAGTGCCTTCAACTGGATCATGATGCAATGGTCAATGTTGAAGAGTGTCCAATTCATGCATTCTGCAACACCATTCTGCTCCAGAGTGTATGGAGTGGTGTGCTCATGGATGATCCTGTTCTCTTTGAGGAAGGTACTGAGCTCATGACTGATGTATTTGCCACCATTGTCTGATCTCAAGTGCTTCATCATTTGATCCATCTGCTTTTCCATGGTGGTCTTATACTCCTGAAGGTAGTTGTAGACCTTGCTCTTCTGGGACAGAAGGTAAACCATGGTATAATGAGTGTAGTCATTGATGAACATCACTGCATAGCAGTATCCCCATGGAGTCTCATTGGGCATTGGGCCCACCATGTCAGTGTGGATAAGCTCCAGGGGTTTTGTAGCACCAGTCAATTGATGTTTGAATGCCTGCTTGTGGGATTTACCCAACTGGCAAGTTTCACACTTCACTGATGATTTGCAAACATTGATCACAACATCTGGGACTGCTTTGGCAATTTCCTCTAATCACTGTTGGCCTGGATGGCCTAGCCATATGTGCCAGTTCACCTGGCTGGTGTCAGCAGTCATGTGCCAGACATGTGAAATCGAGGTTAACTTGAGGTAAACATCGATTTCATTTGAGTTTGAGGTTAGCAGCCAGTAAATGTTAATTTCACTTGAGTTCAATGTTAACTGCACCTTACACTTGATGTCGACTGACTGCCACTGCCACTCCATTCAGAGGTAATGTGGCACATTCATGGTAGCCTGCTGTGTGCCCTACACTTGACAGGAGTGGGCTAACTGTCCCTGTGTAGGTATATGATGCTGTTGAGCCATGTCATCATCATCAAGGATGGTGTAGAGACTTGTATGATGCCACTGGTCAGTGTCAGCATATGGTAATGATACTGGTGTAGGTTCCAGGACTGCAGTGTAGGTTCTGCCTGCACAGGTGAGGCCTGTGGCACCAGTGGTGGTTCTGACTGATGTCTATATGTACTCCAACTTGAATGGAGGCACACTGAGTAGTAGCAATGCCTAAGATTGCTACTCTATGAGACAATGAGTGTGAGTGTAGTGATACTAAACATACTGACAAGTAAATGAATGATAGAGTGGATGAGGCCCTGCCTCTCCACTCATGCAAGGAATGTGTGTATGTGTATGTATGTGTGTATGCTGGCAGTGGTTGCTCCAGAGCTTCCCACTGCCAGCATCAGGCCAGTGTCTGGGCCTGCCCTACTGTCCTTGAGGCTTGTCACTGGCATCTAACCAGTGCCCCTTAGCTCGCTCCATGGCCTCGAGCCATTGTCAAGCTCTTCTTCCCTTCCTGCAGGTCCCCCTATCTATGCAGGGGCCCCTGCACTTTACCCAGCCATTACTGGATGGCCCAGGGTCATCAACAGCATCCTCCAGGTGCTGCTGATGTCATCACTGATCACCCCCAACCCATTTGGGATGGTGTCATCATAGTTGCTGCTTGTCTTGTTCATTCCACAGTATCAGTGACCCTGCAGGTGAAATCGATGATAAGACCTGCTTAATGTCAAATTCACCTGAGATTGACCATAACATGCATTTAACATCTATCTCAAATCGATTTCGACTTTATGTCCTGTGACAGCTGGCACTGCAGTCTGCAGCAATGCCTGTGAAGTCAATTCCAACTTGGTTGATGTACATCAATGGACCTATGTGGACACCTCTGCAGGTAATCTGACCATCAGCCATCTGGGCTATGGTTTCGTTCTCCTTAATGATGATGTTCACCTCCTTGCACATCAAGCTGGTGGACAGGAGATTTACACCAAATGATGGGATGTATGCAACATTTGAGAGGGTCACCCAAATGGTCTTGCCACTCCCAATGTTGACATCCATATGCACCATACCAAGTCCCTTGATCTTGACTGGTACCTCATTTGCAACCCAAATGGGGGCCATCAAGACACCCATGCAGAGCTCTGTGAACAGAGCCTTGTTGCAGCAGATGTGGCAACTGGTGCCTGAGTCCATCAGCCACATATAATTGCAGAGGGGTGTGGATTCACTGGCAGAATACACACTCAATTCCTTGGAGTTCAGAACTTGACAATTGGAAATTGAGTTTTGATGGTTGGTACTGTTACCAACCAATTGACATTTTGGTTTAGGGCACTTGTTTGTGTAGTGACCCTTTTCTTGACAGTTAAAGCAGGTAATTTGCTCAATGGGGGTTCTGCTCTTGGATCCATTAGTCCCCTGCTTGGTGTTCTGCTTCCTGCAGCTGGTTTCCTGCCCTGCAAAGTAGGCTGATGCAATCTGCCTGGTTCACTGGTGCAAGCCATGGGAGTTGAGTCCCAATCACAACTCTTCACTGTGCAGCCATGTGACAATGGAGTTGAACTCCACCTTCTCATTGATGATCTCTTGTTCAACTGCATATCATTCAGTCATATCACCAATGTGATGAATGACCATTTGGTTGGTCTCTTGCCTCATATGGTAGGTTTCCTGGATTTGGGAGGAGATGTTCTCATACTCCCTGCAAAGGCCTTTCATCAGGATGTTGTACTTATTGCTGAAGGTTACAACAGTTCCTGCAAGCATCAGATGGTCTGATAACTCATTGATGCATCTGATGAATCCATCAATTGATCATTGGTCTTGGTGGAGGCTGTTGAGCTCCACCTTCATTTCTTCTAGTTGCCATCACATAGATTTTGCAAAACGATCCTCGAGAGTCTTCCAGATCTTGTGAGCATTCTCCAGGTCATTGATTGTGTGCTTGATATCGTTCAACAAGCAGCTTTGTAGCATACTGCATGCTGTAAAATTGGCATTGAGCCAGTCCCCATAGGTGGGGTCCATTTGCAATGGTTCAGGAATCATCCCTCTGATGATTCCATAAATCTTAGCACCTTTTTGCATCAATATGTTGATGCAATCATCCTTCCAGTGGTAATAGTCCTGAGCTTGTGCAAGCTTGGGTAGCCACTGGTTGGAATATGGGATCCCTTTGTTGGACATTGTAATTGCATTGGTTCTTGGTGAACCTCATTGATTGTGGGGATTTGCTGATTGATATTCGTTTCAGCCAGTTGATTGTTGCATTCACCATCAGGGCTGATTGAATCACCAAGCTGAGATCTTGAACAAGTATTGGGGCAGCCTTCTCTTTCATTTCTGGAGACATTTGGGCTCATAACCTAATGGAAGGTGGAACATTGAATGGCTTCTTATTGAGCAATGGTGTGCAATCATTAGTCATGTGCACCCACCAGTTGATGTACAACACCAGTTGGTTGACTGTGAGATCAACTGTGTATGATGCCTGAGTTGTGATCTTGAGCAATGCATTGTAAAACCTAAGATATTCAATTGAGAGTCTGAGTTATGATACCACAAGACCAATTGGTTGTTTATCAACACCAGTGATTGAATGTGCAGAGGCTGGAAGTGAAAGGGAAAGTTACCACAAATACATGAACCAGTTGGTTGGTATGGCCAAGCAATGGTGAGTATTCAGAGTAAGTGAGTAAGATGAAGATTTGATGATATTTCAGTGATGGGTGTGATTGGTATGTACATTATATATGCATCGAGGGGAATGGAGACTTGGTGCAACAGTTAGTGTAGTCCACACTGTTTGGTCAGTGTATCTACCATCAAATGTTTATGTTCCTGTGGTGAGAAGTGACATTTCCTGATGTATGTCTCCATTTGACCAATCACATTCCCATCATGTGGTGTGTCATAGGAAAAGTTTCATCTTAGTGCTGAACCAAATGCTCTCATTGGATGAGTTGGGTGATCCTTCAGTTGGAGCTGGACCAATGGGTTGGTTGTGTATATTTGGCATTGGTGGTGTTGAGTTGTTCCTTGCATCAGATGCAAGGGCATGCAAGGAGTCATGTGAGTGGGAAAGTCAGATACCATGCATCTGGTGTGTGGATTAAAGTGGATATCCTCCAGTGGTTGTGAGGATTCAGTGGTTGGTGTGACAGCCAACTGAAGGGGTGCATAAATGGCCAGTTGGTTCGAGGACCAACCAGTTGGTGTGTGCTCCCATGGTGAAGTATCCAAGTATGAGATGAACTGGCAGAGTACCATGTACTCCAACAGGGGCATTCAAAATTTTTTTAGGAAACTCAGATTTGAAAAAACCTGTGTTTTTAGAAACTCAGTTTCACTGATACCCCCTACAGGATGACTGAAAAAGCACACATCCTGTGTTTCAACTTGGTTGGCATGTCTGTGCACACCTGTTTCAACTTGAGTGAAAAATAGAGTAACTTAACTTAGGGTTGGTTTGACCAAAACAGCATTCTTTCTCAAATTTAATTGGACTGGACTTTTTGGTGCATGACATACATACATACACTTGTGAGCATCTCAGTTGATTGTGGAAACTATGATGCTCAGTGGAAACATTTTCTAAAGATGAGCACATGCATCTCCTTTCTGGTGAGCATTGCACCAAGGTCAACCCTCACCAAGCTTTTGTTCCCACCTGTTCCCTCCCTTTGCATTCCACTTGTATGTCCTGCTCTTCTCTGCACTTGACTGGCCCCCTATGGTGGGCCAGGAGCCTCTGAGCCAGCAAGCCACCTTGCTGACCTGCAATCTATTAGCTCAACCAATTTGACTGGGTTGAAACATACCAGTTTGACAACCAATTTGACTGGTACATTTCATACCAGTCACATGTTGCATCATGAGTCAGAGCTGGGATGGTGAGTGCATTATTGACTGAGATAGGAGCAAAGCAGAACTGAACTGAATTTAGGGGGTCTCATGGTTTTGAACTAAAAATCGATTTTTGGTTTGGATCTGGTAAAATCCAGTTTTTCTGTGAGTGCCCCCACATGAGATGAAGCAAGAATCGATTTTATGATTCATCAGTGTCATGAGAAAAGCTAGTTACAGATCACCCAATTCTACTAAGATTGCTGGAGATTCCAAAGTAACCAAGCCAAACCCATGACAGAGCCCTGAACAAGACAAGGCTCTGTCCTCAGAGTCATTTTGCTGTTTGACATGAGAGAGACTACTTTGACTTTTGCATGTGATGAATTGTAAGGATGGGGTCTGCAGAGCTCAGTGTGCTAGGAATGGAGTGAAATTGAGACCAGGATCATGGACTGAACAGAATATTGAATCAGGACCTTGAGGTTGACCTTTCATGGCCTTGTACATGGTTGTGAGACTCTGATGCTGATGGCAGTGCTGCTTGGGTGCTGCATTGAAAGATGGTAGCCCCATAGAAGAGCAGCTACTATGTTGGTTGTGAGAATGGAAGTGGCAAAGAGCATGGAAGTATGGATGGGTGCAACTTCAGCAGCTCTGGGCAATGCTGCTATTTGCCTGATCTGAAGGCATTGCTATTGCTGCAGATCTCATAGTTACAAGATCTCCTTGAGCACATGATTGATAGAGTCACACTGCAAGGTGGCAAACAGGCTGAGAACAGCTGAAGACAGATTGTTGATTGCTAACTAAGAGAACCTTGATGAGATCAAGATGCTAGAGCTGTGTTTGGGCAGAGATGGTTGCACTTGAAAATGAGCAGGAGTGATGATGGAGAATGGTGCTAAGTGCAGTGCAGGAAGAAAACAACTCAATGCTGTTTGAAAGTGTGGTTGAAAAGGTGTAGAGTGCCTGGACAGCAGGGCATCAGGTCTTTGGCATTGTGGACTTTGATATCCAGCATGAAATGAGTGGGACAATGGTCAATGGTGAGCACCAGCAGGTCAAGTACCACACTGAACTCAATGCCATCCCAAAGAACCATCAAAAGAGCTTGTGCATATAAGAGTGGCATGCTGATGAAGATGTGAATGTTGGTGTTGACAGATGGAGTAGAAGAGGGTTGGAGTGTGTGGAATAGGAGTAGCACTGGAGAATGTGAGAGAGATGGTGTTTGGAGAGAGGGTGGTCATTAGGAGAGGGTATGTACACACTGTAAGAAGAGCAATGTACTAGTGGAGCTGCAGAAAGGTTTGGTGTAGAAGATGACCAAGCTGATTGCCATGGAAGTTGATGGTGCTGGTCAAGGTATGAGCATGCTGGGAATGAAGGTGCAGAACAGAGTGATGCTTGCTGAACTGATCACCTGGAGAGTGGAGAGTGCTGGTCTAGGTGGAAGAGCACTAAAGACTGAGATCAGAGATTGCACTGACTGTGAGATGCCAGGAGTTGCTGATGCAGGTGATGGTATGCTGACAGCACAATGAGAGTGCTGTGAGGCTGTGGAGAGGTTGAAAGATGTATGGAGAGTGTTGGAATGCACAAAGCAGGTAGTGCAAGATGCTGATGATGTTGTAGAAGGGGTTTGGCAGTGCAGAGATATGGAACAGAGCAGTGTGTATTGATCTGACTGCCTTGCAAGTGAGAAGTGCTGGTTGAGTGGTGAGAGCACTAGGCGTTGGGTGAGAGATATGTCATGGAGGGATGAGCATGGGATGGAGGGTGTTGGATATTGTCTGTGCTTGAAAACAATGGCAGAGATGCAGGATTGTGGAGAGGTAGAAGAGAGATTGCACAGCTAAGCTCATGCTGATTGAGGAGAAGATATGCTAGAACTTGTTCTGGCACTGATAGCTGAGAGAATGGTGGAGAAAAGATGTGGAGGAGTACAGAGAAGGAAGTAAGGAAGCAGTAGAGAATGCAGAGGAAAGCAAAAAGAAAAGCAACTAAGTTGAGAGTCATGAATGTGGATAGGATGATGGAGTGATGTGGAATGTGGAACTAAAATGGTGTGGAAAGATGCTACTGGTCAACTGTGGTGTAGAGAATGTCAAATGCAGATTCTATCAGACTGAATTGAATGGCAAAGACTAGGTTTTGAAGAAGAGACCTGACCACTTAGAGAGGAATCCCAAGTTGCTGACATGATTGTTGTCAGCACTTGTGTGGACTCATAATGCTGGAGTCAAAAGGACATAATGATAACTGAATTATATGATGAATGACAGATGTATTGAGTATGATGAGTAAAATGTAAATGCTGAACCTTGAGTTGTCAAAGAAGTGAGTAGTTGGTGGAACTGAAGAAAGATGGTAAGCTGAGTTGAAGAAGGACATTTTTGCTGGGAAGGGTGGCTGACAGGCCAGAATGATGAAGTTGTCAGAAGTCAGGGACATAGAGTTGGAAGGATTCAATATGCAAAACTTGCTATTCTCATTGAGGCCAGTAAGGTTTGGGCTGGCACCAATGAATATGCTCTTCTCAGCCACTTGTCATGTGTCACAGGACATAAAGTTGAACTCAAATTGAGATCGATGTTAGACATGTCTTACAGTCAATCTCAGATGAAATTGATGTTAAGCAGGCCTTATCATCGATTTCACCTACAGGGCCATACAATGCTGTGGAATGAACACAACAAGCAATGACTACAATGACACCATCCCAAATGGGTCATGGGTGATCAGCGATGATGTCAGTAGCACCTGGAGAATGCTGTCAACAACCTTAGGCCAACCAGTAATGGCTGGGTAAGGCGCAGGGGCCCCTGCGTAGATAGGGGGACCTGCAGGGAGGGAGGAAGAGCTTGACACTGGCTCAAGGCCATGGAGCTAGCTAGGGGCCACTGGTTAGACACCAGCGACACAAGTCCCAAGGACAGCAGGGCAGGCCCAGACACTGGCCTGACACTGGCAGCAGGATGCTCTGGAGCAACTGCTGCCAGCATACACACATGCATATATATACACACATCCCCTGTACAAGTGGAGAGGTGGGGCCTCATCCACTCTATCATTCATTTACTTGTCAGTATGTTTAGTATCACTACACTCACACTCATTGTCTCATAGAGTAGCAATCTTAGGCATTGCTACTACTCAGTGTGCCTCCATTCAAGTTGGAGTACATATAGACATCAGTCAGAACCACCACTGGTGCCACAGGCCTCACCTGTGCAGGTGGAACCCACACCACAGTCCTGGAACCTTCACCAGTACCATTACTATATGATGATGCTGGCTATCGGTGTTGTACAGCCTCAAGCTTCATCTCCAATGATGGCAGCACAGATAGACTGTGCTGCATACCTACATGAGGACAGTTAGCCCACTCCTGTCAAGTGTAGGATACACACCAGGCTACCATGAACATGCCACATTACCTCTGAACAGAGTGGCAATGGCAGTCAGTTGACATTGAGTGTAAGATGCAGTTAATGTCGATCTAAAGTGAAATCGACGTTTACTGGCCATTAACCTTGAACTCAAATGAAATCAACATTTACCTCGAGTTAACTTCGATTTCACATGTCTGGTGTGCGACCGCTGACAGGGACCTGCAGGAGGGGTAGAAGAGCTCAACACTGGCTTGAGGCCATGGAGCTAGCTAAGGGGCACTGGTTAGATGCCAGTGACAAGCCTCAAGGACAGTAGGGCAGGCCCAGACACTGGCCTGATGCTGGCAGTGGGAAGCTCTGGAGCAACCACTGCCAGCATACACACATACATACACATACACACATTCCTTGCATGAGTGGAGAGGCAGGGCCTCATCCACTCTATCATTCACTTATTTGTCAGTATGTTTAGTATTCTCACACTCATTGTCTCATAGAGTAGCAATCTTAGGCATTGCTATCACTCAGTGTGTCTCCATTTGAGTCGGAGTACATAAAGGCATCAGTCAGAACCACCACTGGTGCCACAGGCCTCACCTGTGCAGGCAGAACCTACACTGCAGTCCTGGAACCTACACCAGTACCATTACCATATGCCAATGCCAACCAGCGGTGTCATACACATCTCTACACCATCTCCTATGATGGCAGTGCAGTTCAACTGCACTGCATACCTACACAAGGGCAGTTAGCCCACTCCTGTCAAGTGTAGGACACACACCAGGCTACCATGAACGTGCCACATTACCTCTGAACAGATTGGCAATGGTGGTCAGTCAACATCGAGTGTAAGATGCAGTTAATGTCAGTCTCAAGTGAAATCGATGTTTACTGGCCATTAACCTCAAACTCAAATGAAATCGACATTTATCTCGAGTTAACTTCGATTTCACATGTCTGGCACATGACTGCTGACATCATGCTCTGGATGATATATGACTGCCATTGTCATGATAAGACTATGTATGGCCCAATCCATCATGTGGCCATCTTTGTGTGAGTTGAGCATGTGGCCATCTTTGCAAGAGTCAAGCATGTGGCCTCATCCTTATAAATGTTGTACTCCTGCATGAGTGTGGTGCCCCTTCCTTCTGTGCTCCAGTCACTTTGTACAACAAAGGGGCAATTGTAATGTGGCTCTTTAAGTATGTTGGAGCCTATGAGTGCTGGTGATACATAGGAAGGCAAGATTGTGTTTCTCAGAAGCTGAATTGCTGCTATTCCAGATGCAAGGTACAAAGATGATGGAATTCCAGAGACAAGTGAGACTGGTCAGGATGACTGAGTTTTGAGGTCATGCTCAGCTGATCCAATGACTGAGCTTTGTGGTTGATCCATCCTGCCTATCAGCTGGAAGAGGACTAATTACAGGATCGCCTGATATGCATGAGACATCAGGGATTCATCTCCACCTTTAACTTGGATCTCTCACTGCAATGACACTGTTCCATCCCCATCCTCTCATCCATGAAGGTCCATGATGGTTTGCACCAGCAAATGCCACACCATACTCAATGGCATCCTCAATGATATAATCGAAGTGTATCAACATTCAGCAGAACAGTCTGAGTCCAAGAGTGAGAGCAATGCCCACAATTCTGAGACTGAACTGAGTGAAGGGTCAGATCTCTTCAACAATGACAGCAGCAGCACCTCCAGCAATTCACAAAACAGTGATGACAGCAACATTGGTTACTTGCTTGATGCCTATGAATGGGTTGCTAATGAATGATACAGCATGGACCAATCACAAAGGGAGCACCAAGCAGAAAAGATGATCGACATGCTCTGGTACTGGGAACAGCATGATCATCATCACTTTTGGGGCTTTGCTCATATGAAGCCTGCTGCATTCCATGCCTTGTGTGAATGCCTTCAACATACTTCAGCATTCAAGGATGGCAACAAAGTGTGTGAATGGTACTGGGTCACCAAGCAAGCAGCAGTTGTTTTCTACTGGCTCAGTTGATCAGGGAAAGCAGCAGGGTTTCACAATGTTTCAGCCAACTGTGGATGCAGCCAGGGCTCGATCAACAACTGGATGCACATGATGGTTGAAGGACTCAATGAACTGATGGCAGAGGTTGTTACCTTCATGACCAAAGATGAGTGAGGGAAGGCTTCTGCCTGGGTTTCCAAGAAGAGCAGATGCAATGAATGGGGAAAAGGCTTCACTGCAGTGGACAACACACATGTTGACCTCACCTGGAGACCTGCTTGCACTCAGCACAAGTACTTCAACTACAAACATCAACACAGTCTCAACATCACCATTGTCATCCTGCCTCACTTGTTGCACATCATTGATGCAGTTGTTGGATTCCCCAGTTCTGCACAGGACTCACATGCATGGGTGCAAAGCAAGATCCTTGCAAAGCCTTGACTCTACTTGGATGGAGGGGAGTTCATCTGGATGGATGGGGGCTACAGATTCAGTCCATTCACAGTCAGACCATTCACTCACAAAGTGGCCAATCAGAGTAGGGACTTGGGCAAATTCAATGTGAAGTTGTCAAGCTTCAGGGGTCAGAGTTGAGCATGCAATTGCATACCTCAAGAACTGCTGGCAGTGCTTGAAGGGATATCATGGCAACATGTACTGTGAGGAGGATCATTCAATGTCAAGCAAGGTCATCATGGTGTGCATCACAGCTCATATGTTTGCACAGCATTATGACAAACCTGATGATATTGCTGACTACTTGTACAACAAGGACTTCCAATCTGGGGTAGTGGAAGAGATCATCAGTGATCTGCACCATTTCAGGGACTCACAAGTGCCATTTCACTGGGTGTGACAAGAAGCACAGCACTTGTATGCAGCACAAACACAAGAAGAACATGCTCCAATGTCCCAGTTGCAGTGGGATATACTTCATCACTCTCATGCAGTCAACAGGTGAGAAGCTTTGTTTGTGGCCTTGTTTGATGCAATCAAGTGGCCATGCATCAACACAAATGCAGAGCCTTGCTGCCATGAGAAGACCATTGCCCAGCACAAAGCTGACCTCAGGTGCCATTGTGAGCAATCACAGTCCACACACACTCAGGGTCTCAAGTGACTGGAAGTAGCCCTTCTTGCTGCTGCAATTAGCTGTGCATCAGGACCATCTGAAGCCATACTAGCCAGATCCAACTCCTGAGATTGACACCCTCAATGACCAACCTTAACATTCCATCCTCCTCATTGTCAAGAACCATATCAACCAACTCAACTCCTCATCTCTCAGATCTTGTCAAGCTTTGGTCTCTTCACATTTGATCTCACTCACAAACAACCCATATCGAAATCACCCAACTCCCATTTGTCTAGTTTCCACTGTGATTTGGTTCCTCTCTTCATATCCCCCCCTTCACTTTCATCATTCCTTCAGCCAACTGGCAATGCATCAGAAATGGCTCAGGAACTCTAGCAATACACAATGCCTTGTGACAATGTGCCAATAGTGATTGTGAGCTCATCTACTTGCAGAAGGTTGTGGAAGACTGCATGTGCAAATGCAATTGCACTCAAAAGGGCATGCACAGCTTGCACTTCTTTGTTCCTTCTTTCTCATCCTTACTCAGCACCCTTCTCTCCAACTTATGTCCAACAGTTGTTGATTCATTTCTTGTCATCCTTCCCCCCCAACATTGAAACCTCCCTCACAACATCAATCATATCAGTATGCACTTGTTTCCTCAACTTTCAGCTTGGTTCAGTTGCCAACCTGAACCATGTGCTCCCATGCAACCTCCTACTGACAATCAACCTCTCAATGACCAACCTGAACAAACAGCATCCAATATGCCCAGTGACTCCAGCTTTGGTCCTGACAGACTCAGCTTCAATGAGTATTTCGAGGTGTTCCAGACTACCACATTCTCCCAACCACTTATCAACAACATTCAGTATGTCTCTCTACAATCCCATGACTCAACTACCACATTTCAGCATCACACATTACTGTTCCATTCACCCATTGCTGCAAGCCCTGCCAGGCAATCATGGCCACATCATCAAATCTGACATATGCATTCCCAACATCAATCCACCTGAGTGCCAGTGAATATGAAAGGCACAGGATATGACCATGGCCACCAGGTTGGTTCTGGCGATATCACACACACACAGTCAACCTGCTCATCAATCCAGTCTATCCACCTGCATTGTGCAAGCTCCTCACCATCTATCATGAGCACCAAGTCAATGTTGCATGAAGTACAAGTTGCTAAACAGCAGATGCAAGATCATGAAGAACTCACTAGAGCAACTGCTCACCTTGAAGATATCGTTTGCTGCAAAAGTCAACACTTTTGCTTCCACAGTCTACTGGATGATCTTGTCCACTGTCATTCCCCTTGGCACCCTGTCATGCCCCACTTCAGTCCAAACTCTTCATCACTGGTATGACTCTCATCACTGGTATGACTCTCATCACTGGTACACTCTTCATCCAATGTTTTGCTTGCTCTCTGTTCCCACCTATCATCATTTACCAAGTGTGAACATATTTCCCAAATGCCTTCTCACCCATCAGACTGTGGGTCAATGAAGCTTACAATGCATCCAACTGCATGCTGCAGTACAGCAAACATTGCAACAATGCCATTCCTCAGCCACATCAAAGAGTCTTGGTCCATGGCCTCATTGATCCAAGAGCTGGCAGAGGCCATATGATCATGTATATGGATCCCATTACTTCAAGCTGTCAGAAATTTGCTGAGCAAAGCAGTGCATGCTCCTTCAGAGAAGGATATAATGCTTGGTACAGGCATTGTCTTCAATGAATTGCAATCTGTCATGGAATGGGTACACATGTCTCAGTCTTTTCCTTTTCTGCAGTCAAGATTCATACTTGACTGTCTCACCTCATTCCCTCCTTCTCTCATCATCATCATTCATCATTCTCATACACACTGGCCTCATTGGCAGCGTTGTTTTTTCATCTTTCCCACCTCTCCCACCCAATTTTTGTTATGTTTAGCATGTCTCATATGTGCTGTTTATGTTTTAGATCTCATGCACTTGCCACCTCACTCTCAAGCCATGCTCAACCACCTGTGCCCCCTTACAGCCACAGCTGGGAGCTCACAAGCAACTCTCCCAAGTTAGGCAATCAATCCTTACTTATTTTTTCAGTTATGGTCTTGTGTTGTTCTCTGGTTTTTCTTGAGTGGATCCATCCTGTGGCATGCAAGAACCATTGAATGATGATACAAGTACCACATTGCAGCACACCTCTGTGGTGATGGCAGTTTTCAGCTGGGTTGCCACCCTGGATGGTGTTGGAGTACACAGTACTCTGACAGTTCATCTCACACTCAGATGCTTCACCATAGAAGCACACACCAACCGGTTGGTCCTTGAACCAACTGGCCATTTATGCACCCCTTTGGTTGGTTGTCACACCAACTGCTGAATCCTCACAACCATCAAGGGGCATCCACTTTAGCCCATGCACCAGATGTGTGACATCCAACTTTCCCACTCACATGACTCCTTGCATGCCCTTGCATCCGATGCAAGGAACAAATTAATGCCACCAACACCGAATATACACAATCAACCCATTGGTCCAGATCCAACCAAAGGACCACTCGATTCACCCAATGGGAATGCCTGGTTCAACACCAAGATGAAACTCCTCCTGTGACATACACACTCCAACATGACACACCACATGGCAGAAGTATGATTGGTTGAATGGAGACATGCCTTGGGCAACATTGCTCCCCAATGAAGGGACACAAACATTTGATGGTAGATACACTAACCATTGCACTGAGTCTCCATTCCCCCTTGAAGAGTATATAATGTACATACCAATCATACCCACCACCAAAATATTATCGAATCTTCATCTCACTCATGTATACTAAACACTCACCATTGCTTGGCCATACCAACTGACTGGTTCATGTATTTGCAGTGACTCCCCCTTTTGCTTCCAGCCTCTGCACATTCAATCACTGGTGTTGACAAACAACCAATTGGTCTCATGGTATTGTAACTCAGGCTCTCAGTTGAATATCTTAGGATTTACAATGCATTGCTCAAGATCACAACTCAGGCATCATACACAGTTGATCTCACAGTCAACTGACTGGTGTCATACATCAACCAGTGGGTGTGCATGACTCACGATCACACATCACTGCTCAATAAGAAGCCCATTTGATGTTACACCTTCCATTAGATGGTTCAAGCCAATCTTAGCCTAGGTTGAGGAGTGGCAAACTTGACCTATGGCTGCCACCATTCATCTGCTTATGGAAGCAAGTCAACTGGATCGATCTGACATGCACCTTTGAATCCAAGCATTGAAACCCTGCAATTTCCCCAGCTTGCCTGATGCTCACTGGTTGGGACATTATCATGTAACACTACTGTGCCCACACAAGCTTTGATGAGGCAGCTTGAAGGGACCTCATACACTATGATCTCAATGATGCTTGTGTGTCTTACCAGCATCTTGATATCGAACTGCTACAAAACAGTCGTATGTATCAATGTCAACTAACCTTCTGAATGGCATCATCTTGCGCAATGTAACCTTGAGGTGGCAATTTGTCTAATTGCCAAGGTTTCACATCCATCAAGAACTATAAGGCCAAAAAAAACCTTCAAAGGTACAGCCACCAACTTGCCCCTCTAATGTCCATCAAGGTTCCCATCATGCTATTCTTAGCATCCTTCTTTGGTTTGGTGGTTCTGGCTCTAGTTTGTCTCGTTCAAAGTTCTGTTCAGACTCTGTTCAGGTTTCCATCTCATCTTGTTATGTATGTACAAAGTCATTGCATACATTGCACAAGATCAAATGGATTGCTGGAGTCTGTGCAACTGTGACTGTGATGGTGGTGATGGTGGTGATGGCTGTGATGGCAGCATGTGAACAACTATGTAGGACCAATGTTGACCATCTGCTGCTGCTGCACTTGCTGCTGATGATCTGCATTGCTCCATCTCCTCCTGTTGCAGGTGCTCCTCACACTCCATCTTCTCCCTCTCCCACTACCATGTGCTTCTGCACCTGCTCATTCATGAGCTGCTCTCACTTGGTCCTTTTCCCTCCTCCTCCTTGTGAATCTGAGCTTGCTGCTCCCACACCTCTGCAATCTCAAGTGGGACCATGTTGCATCTGTCAGCACCCCAAAATTCCTCTGCTGCTTGCTTGGAGATGCTGAGCCACCCCTGTCTGAGTGACTGAGGGGGATTCGAGAGGATTTGACTGTTCATCCTCAACATTGTCATCCTTCATCCTCATTGGAAGATCAACTCCTTCACAGCCACCCTGCATGAGGGCCAGCAGTCAAACAGGATGGCATGCAAGGTGTATATGCTTGTGCAGACATAGGTATCTACCTGTGCTGAAGCTGCAATAGCATCCATCAAGGGCAAGATCATGGCCATGCAAGCCCCTCCTCTTTGCTGTTCATCACAGCCTCTCTTGCACTCGAATCCTCAGAGAATTGGGTTCCTTGCTGTGCTTGCATCCTGAAGGTACTTGTCTTCATCTTCAGCCTCCTCAGTCATATCCCATTAATCTCCATCCTCCTTGTCATAAATAAGTTCCTGCAGTCAACACCTTTGACCAGCTCAATCTGCCTGTTGTTGACCATCATTGTGCCACCAGTCAAACCATGGGCACTGTGCAGCAAGCTGTGTGCTTGTAACATGCATCTGAGAAGGTTGAGCAACTGTTGGATGCTTCTGCATTGCTGAAAGATGATGAAAGGTGCTTGTACATACCTTGAGAACCAACTTCATACTTGTTCCAACAGAAGACTGCCACCAGTCTCTCCCAACTTCACTTTGCTCTTGAAAGATTGTTCTTGTGGATAAAGTTGATCTTCATCTTGATGCGATTCTCCATGGGGTGTCTCATTCATGTCTGAAGATGTGCCAAAAGACTTGGATGCTGCATAGTCACTTTACCCCTCTTGCACTTCTTCTCTTGTTCCTTCATCACATGGCCTGGAATGAGAGCATGAGTTGGTAAATGATGTTATTGTAAAGGCATTCAATCAACCTATCAGTCTCTTTCTGACATTGAGCAGTGCATCTTTCCAGTGAGGTTTGTGCTCTTGAGCAATGGTGAGGGTGACACAGGTTGCAGAACAGCAGGTGGAGGCATGGCCTGTTCTGGCCTAAGTCCAGATGATGTCACTGGATGGAAGCTGGGGGGGTGGTGTATGGAAGATGTGCAGCTCATCATTGTTGTTGAAGAAGGTGTAAATCTCTTTGTCAACCACTGCTGAGAAAGAATTGATTTGGTTCTTGGCTGAGCTTTAGTCACATGACATGCATCAAAGAATTGATTTTGGCAAAAAATCGAATTTTTTTTTCTCACACAAAAAATCGATTCTTTTCGAAACTGTGAGATGCCCTTTTGGTTGGAAACAGGTGGAGGGTTTGAGAGTCGATTTTGTGCTTCACACGTTTTCATATTCCATTCGCCCTCAGCTCTGGTTCAGTGGGCTATTGCAGGAGTCGGCAGGCATAAAGAGGTTGGTTAGAGACAGACCAGTACACACACAAGCTCAGCAATGCGAGTGAATGCGATTGTCCGACATCGCCAGCGACGAGACCCTATTCTCTAACCAAACCATGCAACAACCAAACAAATGTGGAAGCAGGGCCAACTAAAGCTGCGAAGCCCACACCGCCAGCGTGTTACCAAACCCATTCCTCAACCCGCTCTCATCCACGCTATCCACCCCATCCACCGTGACCATTTTTTCCACGCCCACCGTGTTCAGATTGAGCACCCACACGTTGGCCCCCTCGTCCAAATCCTGCAGCCACAAAATGCGCTTCTGCGATCGTCTCGCCGAGACATGGCTTTGGTCATAGTTGTCGAAAAAGGAATAGAAGCCAGAGGTGTAGATGAAGACGTTGGTGCTGTGCGCGATGCGCATTGCGAGCGCGCGGTTTTCGTAGGGAGAGGTGGGGGGGTTGAAGGGCGGGGTGAGGAGGAAGTTGGGATCGTGGTAGGTGGTGAGGGAGAGCGGGGAGGTGGTGGTGGGGAGCGGTTGGGATGTGCCTTGGAAGTAAGGCGTTTCCGTCTGCGCAAGCGAGATAAACACATTGTTCGCGTTAACAACGTTATACTGATACAGAACCGCATGTTCCGCCGCACAACCATACATCCACACCGGCCCCTGCCCAGCCTCGATCAGCACCCCGCGTCCCGAAAGCACATTAACCTGTCCCCGATCGCCATAATCCAAATCATGATCCGCGGTCCACACCCACATGTTCTCAATATACGCGCTCGAGTTGGCGGTGAGATGGAGGTTGAGAAAGCTCCCCCAGCAGTTGGGGTTGAGGGGTTGTTCGCGCGCGCAGTGGGAGGCTTGGAGGTTGGTGCCGGTAAAGCCACCGATGCGGATGTGGCTGTCCCAGATGGCGGCGGAGCCTTGGTGGCCCGGTTGCTCTCGAATGTTCCATTCGACGACGATGGCTCCAGGTGCAGGCCCTCGGGTGGAGAAGATTAGGTTGGAGATCTCCATGATGCCGGAATCGCCCGGAGAGCCGATGCGGACTACGGGCTGAGGGTCGGATGCGTTTTGAAAGAGTGGACCGCCACCCATTAGGACAGGCCAGACCTCGCCCACCAACCTGGTTCCCGGCGGAAATGTAACAGTCGACTCAAGATAGTAGGTGCCTTGGGGCACGTACACGATCTTGTTCCCAGCACTGGCGTCCAAAATCTGCTGCAGCTGTTTCGAGTCGTCCGTCGCACCATCTCCCGCGCAGCCGAACTCCTTAACATTGACAAAGTCCGACACATCCGCCCCCGCATACTGAGGACGGCTGCGGCTAAACCACGGCTTAGAAGGATTGTCCATCTTCACCAAAGCTGCAGGTCGTCGAATGTCTACCGTCGAGACGCTCTGCACAGTCTCCAGCTGCTGCTGGCCTTCCACAGTCGAGCCTTGGACCCAGCTTGCGATCACAGTGGGCTGTTGAGAGCCTGCGAGTAGGATGGGATCTTGGACTGCATCTCCGCTTCGGACTACAGCGTCCACGTTCTCGATCGCAATGTTGTCCAGAATCAGAGTCCCCGAGTTGGGAGTGGTGATGTTGAAGCCCGTATCGACGTTGTACAAGGTCCAGTCGTAGGCCAGGATAGAGGCGGCATCTTGACTCCCCGATGCTGGGTTTGGACTGGTGCGCATCTCGAGCCCCAATGTGCAGTTGGTGATATGAATGTCGTGGTATGACCAGCCCCAGTTCCAGGCCTGCGATATGGCGGTTTGGCAGTTTTCGAACGAGCAGTTGCGAACCGTGAATTGCTGATTGCCGACGTAGGCGCCGTATCTACCGCCTCGAAACGTGAGATCGGTCATAAATCCACCGCTGCCGTTTTCCATATAAATGCCCTGCTGCGCATTATCGGCGTCTTGCCGCATCTCAAAGTGCACATTGAAGAGGCCCGTAGCCTGGCTCACCTGGTGGTGAATGCCCGTGCCAGACGAAGTTGGCATCTGCGTAAGGTCGATCTTGAAATTGTGCACAGCGCGGAAAAAGTTGTTCTGATTGATATACCAGTTGGAACCGTCGGAAGCATACGGGTCCTCGTCAATCACGGCGATCCCCTCGAACGAGGGCGCTGCAAGCAAGGTGGGTCGATCGGGGAGGCTGCCTATCAGCTGGGTATAGTAGTATGACACGATTGGCGAAGAGACCAGGTATGTGCCAGGTGGGAAATAGACCACAGCGGGAGAGATTGTGGAGCTGCCGCAGCCTTGACCGCAACGGTTGCCTTGGCTGATGGCCTGGTTGATGGCGTTTGTGTCATCCGTCACACCACTGGAAGATTCAATACATAGAGGCGTGTATATCAGCATACCCACTCTTGCGTTCTCGTGCGCAGGATCCTTCACGTAGAGACACTTACTCGCCCTTGGCACCAAAGTCCTTGACATTGCGGAAGACCTGGTACGAGCTTGGATCCGGATTATACGTGGCGGTGCCGTTGTGACCGATGAGTTCGAGCCAGTACGTTTCGTCGGCGCCAGTTGCTATTGAGGACGCAGCCGACTGCATTGTGGTGTTGATGCTGAGTTGGAAGGGGGAAGAAAAGATCTGGTCACCGAAGCGGGTGGAAAGAGATTCTTGAACGAGTCTTGTTAGGTTTGCGGCGTTTTCTAGATTGGCCCAGGCGGCGTGGCTCTGTTGGAGTACTTGGGCGATGCCATCAAAGAGGTTCTTACTTGCTTCCGCAACGCCGGTGAGACCACTGGCTGTGACTTGCAAGACGTTGGGAAGGATGGGTTGAGTTGATGCCAATTCTTCTTGATTTGCAAATTGCGATGCGCCCGCGTCGAGCGCGAGAGCGGGAAAGGAATCTCGTCTCACCGTTTCCCCAATTGGAGCGCTCGTGGACGAGCCACTTTGTTCGTCGTTGCGCGGAGCAGCGGCAGCGCCAAGAGCTTGTTCGTAGTAGGACGCAGAAGCGGCTTCCTTCACGGCAACTGGATCATGACCTGAGGACGCAAGCTGGCCTTGCTCCCCGGCTTGCGCTCTGTTGGAGGTATTGCACGCAACAAAGCTGCAGGTCGCGAGCAAAAGCAAGATGCAAAATGTCGGGCTAAGGCCTGCTCTCTTGCACGACTTTTGTGCTGCATGTAGCGTGTACAGCATGCTGATGAGCGACGCGATCCAATTGGAGCAGAGTGGAGAAGTTTCTCAGAGCTCCTGATGGACCAGAACGCTGGTGTAGAAGGGAACCAAGGTGGTAGAGGCGGAGTCAACTCGGCGCTTTGCCAAACGCTGCGCGGTGCGAGAGGAAGCTGGGGGGCCTGTTGCGCAACAAGCTCGCAAGCTTTGAGTATATTTATGATCGAGCCGGTAGCAGGCACTCCCAAGGTTGTGCTTGATCGAACGGGTTGGTGTTCTCAAGACCACCATCAAGGCGAACCATTGAAGCGAGACTGAGCCTGCACAGCCGTCCGCGTGGTCGCTGCAACAGTAGCGCCAGAACTCATGGTGTTGATCTGACGACATTATTGTCTGGCAGCTGCACATTCAGAAAGCAAGAAGAGAAGCATGGGTGATGGATGCCGAGAAACAGCCGATCCGGCTCTGCAGAAGCACACAAACAACGAAACATCACTTTTCGGCGCAGTTGGGCATGGTGACTTGATACAAGAATGTTAACGCCAATTTCGCGCCAAATTGCCAAAAATCGCCTTCAGACATTGTCACCGCTGGGGGAACCCCTGCATATGGGCAGGTACAGTAGAGAGCAAAGATGTCGCAAAAATACACATGTTTGTTTCGGTCTCTCGGCGTTTGTACAGTTACAGCATGTTGGTGTGATTGTGCGAGTGTAGAGTAAGTTTAGTTGAATTCGACGTGGTTCTGTTCAGGAACGGTGAAGGCGAGCTTTCCTGTTTCGATGCCTTTGATAAGGTTTCGCAGGCAGACTGCTTCCATTTCGGTCTGCGTTTCGCGAGTCAATGTGCCCACATGCGGGAGCAGTTCTACCTTGGAATCCTTGAGTGCCACAAGCCGGTCGTGGATCTTTGGCTGTCCTCATGATCAATGTGAAGCGTTCAGAGAGATGCCGAGTAAAAGTCACACGGTCAGCAACTCTGCAGTTGTTTTCGCGCGGCGGTTGGCGTCTACTTACCTCTGCCTCGAACACGTCCAGACCGGCGCCTGCGATCCAACCTTGTTCGAGTGCATGTGCCAGCTCCTCTTCCTTGACCACGGCACCTCGAGCTGTGTTGATGAGGATGGCGTCGTTCTTCATGGCTTGAAGCTGTTCTCTCCCGATGAGGCCTTTGGTGGCAGGAGTGAAAGGACAATGAAGCGAAACGACATCGGATTGTTTGAGCAGCTCATTGAGCGTCTTGACATGCTGCATGCCGTCTTTTGCTATTTGCGATTCAAGTTGCTGGCTGAGACGATTGCGGTTGTGATAAATGACCTTCATGCCTAGCGCATGTGACGCCTTGTACGCAAAAGCTCGACCAATGCCTCCTGCGCCCACGATGCCCAACGTCTTTCCACGCGGATCCCTCGCCTCGAGCAACGGAAAGCTAGAATTGAACTTGCCCTCTTCCATCTGCGCCTTGGCCAGTGGGAATCGACGGAGTGCACCCAGCAAAAGGTAGAGCGCGACGTCTGACGTAGCGTCATCTACAGCCGAAGGCACGTTGGATGCCTGTACGCCTTTCTCAGACAGCGCCTGTACATCCAGCTGATCATATCCCGCACCATTGTGAACAATGTATCGCAGACTCTGAGGGAGATGAGAGACGAGTTCAGCATCGAAGCGACCTGTGATTCGTATCGAACGAGCTCCTCCAAAGTGGCGGTAAATGCCTACAATGTCAGAATACTCGCCACCTTTCTTGAACTTGTCGATGAGCTCTTGGCGTGTCGTTGCTGTCGAATCGACCACATTCGCTACACTTGAAAGCTGATCCAACTCGGCGGTGGCCAGCTTGACTTGATCCAAGAGCAGCACCTTTGGTTTGCCGCTCGAAGCTGCCGCGGCTACATAGCCAGACGACTGGGTCGGGCTGCGGCGGGGAAGGCGACTTTGCGTGCGTCTGAGAGGAGCTAGTGATTCGAAAAGGCCAAAAGTGGGCCGAGCAGCTCGCATCTTTCGTATGGCGACCCTTGAGCTGCGGTGTGGTAATCGCTTGGCAAGAAAGGTGTGTGTGACTTTGGAAGATAGTGTGGATGTTATGGCCCCGCATTTCTAAAAGCACGGATAATATCGCAGCGACCGTGCGAGCCGGGTCTTCAAATGAGCCGAGGCATAGTCATTCCCGCGAGACGCGGCGTCCAAGGTGATTGCACCATATAATTTGTAAGCATGACTGTGCAGGCAAGTTGCCAACAATCAAGGGTCTAAGTTACACCTTTTTTTCAATTCAAAATCGTTAGCACACCAAATTTGTTTGTGGCAGTAAATCAAAGCCTGGTACAATGCCTGGCACAGGCATTAGGGGATATCAGCAATTAGGGGGTTTCAATATTTATATGGAAATGTGAATTTGAAAAAACTTACTTCAATTTTTTGTTGAGGTTACAAAAAAGCAAAACTTCAACTTTGGAATTTATCTTATGCATGGAGTTGCCAAGTTGACCCAGTGTCACTGAAAAGAATGCTAAGCAAGATGTAAGGTAGAAAAATGATGGTATTTTGGAAGCAAGTGAGAAGGATCAGGATGACTGAGCTTTGCTGCTGTACTCAGCTGATCCATCCTACCTATCAGCTGAAAGTGAAAAGCTAGCTACAATCAGGTCAGTTACATCAAGGGACTCATCCATGGGCAGTGATAGTGGCACCTTGAAGCTGGTGTGCTCACCATGGATCATGGCAGAGGTCAGATAACTGAGGAGAGAGCTGAGTTTGTAATGGAAGGTGGTGTTATGCTTGTGGGGTCTGGGAACCTCAGGCTCACCAGGTATGGTGATGACAGTAGAGGCCATGGGTGGGTAATTGGGCACAGTGGTGTCTGATACATTGCTGGTGGGCTAGAAGGATTCCAGTAATGCTAAGATTGTCTGGTATTCCACCTACTAAGTGAGTAGAGTAAAATACAATCAATGAAGTCTGGAAGGAAGGGACCTGGCCATCTGGCCAAGGCCTAAATACCCTCCAGTCAGTTGCTGCAGTCAGTCAGTTCCCCACCAGGACTGACATGGCCTGCAGCAGCTACCACAGTTGATCTCAGACCTGGGACTCTCCCATCTCACACTTGGCTGGGTCCACTGATTTCATTGCACTCATCAGGTCTCTGCTACCCTGATCAGGCATGGCCCACCTCCACCAGGTTGGTGGGGACCATGTCATAACATTACCCCCCCCCCAGGGTAGGTGCATGTCCCTATTGCCTGGTAGCTCATTTGCCCCTTCACCCAGTGGACCAAACCTTAATCCATCAATGCATTTGTATCTGTTCTGCAGCACACTGCAGCATGCATGCTGATTGGCCAGCTGCTGCACAGCACAATGCTTTGTGTGGGCTGTGCAGAGGTGGGCAGGATCAGTATGCAGCCAACTCAGCCTGCCAGGAGGGCTCCAGAAGAGATATATAGGGGGGGTCTGGATGGTTTCATCTCTTCCCTCTTCTCTCTTCTCCCCACATTCGCCCCCTGGCCCCCTCCCTTCCCCACCAATCCCTGGGCACCCCCTCAGTGCCTGATGAGCTCTCCCCTCAGCTCCCCTTCCCCTGATCCTGGTGGTCCAGTGGCTCCACTGCTGGCCACCAATGAACCTATGGCCATGGATGAGTCTGGTGGTGCTCCCACTGAGGTTGTGGATGAGTCCAGTGGTGCTCCCACTGAGGTTGTGGACAAGTCTGGTGGTGCTCCCACCAAAGCCAGCAGGGCAATAATGCCCCCCACCAGGTCTAGGCCTAGCACCCCTGAGGGCCCAGTGGATGAGGAGGCAGCCCACTGCACCTGGGTGGCTGCCTTGTTGGCTGACTGGGGTGGTGCCTGCATTGGTGATCCCACTCACCTGGATGCCCTGATGTGGGAGGTGTGGGCAATGCCAATGCACACTGAGTATGGCATCTGCATCAGGTGCTTGAATGCCCACATGCCACTGGGCTCCCCCTTGCCCAACTGCATGCTGTCTGCACCCAGTACTGCCCCAGTGAACCAGTTCAAGCAGCACCCCACTGGGAGCCTGCTCAATGGGCAACCCACTGCCTGTTGGTGCTGCCAGGATGCTGGGTACCTCTGTGACAGGTTCAGCCAGATCCTGATGATGATCAAGCAGCATGAGGGGGCCTTCCAGCAGGAGGCCTACCTGGAGTTGCACCTGGTGGGTAAACAGCTGAACCTGATCATGTCTTGGCAGCAGTTCTCCACAGATGAGTTGCCCCCCAGGCTGGCTGCTGAGTATGAGGCAGCACATATGCATGACTGGGCAGCCACCCAGGAGAACTGGGGTTCAAAAACCCTGCCCAGGGCCAGTCCCTCCACCACTGCTGCCCCAGTTCCAGAGGCCCCAGAGGTACCACTCTGGGTACCTGCAGCAGCTGGTCCCATCCTGGGTGTGGCCCAGCAAGCCCACAGGAACCATGGCTGGGTGAAATCTGAGCTCTTGCTGCCTCCACCCCCACCCACCTTCTCTGGGACCCTGCTGCTGGAGACTGGGTACCTGGAGCACAATGCCCAGACCCAGCAGGCCCTGGCATACCTGGCTGACTGCACCCTGGCTACTGTGCAGGTCCTGCACCACATGCAGGTGGCAGTGGTTGCACAGGGGGTAACCTGGTCTGCACAGGACAGCTCAGTCACCACCCTCCTGCTGAACCACAGCAGCTGGGCCCAGGATGCTTCCCAGTGGTTTGGGGACCTGTTGACAGCGCCTCTGGGCTACCCAACTGGGCCCTTGGTTGTCGCTTCAGCCCACCACCCCACTCCCCCAGCCTCACAGGCAGTGGGACCATCCTGGCAGCCTGCTCCACTGCCTCTGGCACAGATGATCTCATCGGACAAGTCCTCCATGAAATCGATGTGAGCTGGGTTGCCAGAGCCCTCGCTGACCCCCTCACCATTGCCCCCACCTCTGGCCTGCCCCCAGTCCTCCACCCACCTATGTGAGGTTGCCTGGTCAGGGACCAGCTCCCAGCATCCAGCCCTGGCCCAGAATGTGCAGTGCCCTGGTGGCCAGGCCAAGGGTAAGGGGAAATCCCAGGAGGTGGCCTGATCCCCCCATCAGACCTGGCCCACTGGTGGCTGGGCAACCTCACCCATCAACAAGGCTGGACAACCTCACCCATCAACAAGGCTGGACCTTTGCATCATCGAGGGTGGTTGCCCTCACTGGAGGTCCACTGGTACCATGACTGATCACTGTCACCTGGTACCCATCTGCAGAATCGCTGGGCCCAGGCACTGCTGCCACCGCCCCAGCAGCCCCCACCACCCCTGCCTGATTCCATGGATGAGACCAAGTAGTGGTCCTGGGCACCTGGTGGATAATCAAATCCTGTAGTTAGTGTGGGCAGGTACCTGATAGGGGTACCTACAGAATGAATTCTCATTTTGTGTTTGTCTCTGTGTGAGGGCTGTGGTGAGAATGAGTGTGGCAACCATCTGGTGAGCCTGAGAGTACTCTGGGTATCCAGCGAGCAGCTGGGCTGTGTGGGCCATGCAAGCAGGTACCTGGTCAGTGCACTCACAAGAGGGCAGGGGCCCTGTTGTGCTTGCAGTGCTTGCCAACATGACTGTTACTGGCAGAAACATGTCCACAGTGCTTTCAGGTCTTGGAACAGTGAGCAAGCCCCTTGATGTGTGTATGAGGGGGTGGCCTTGATGGTGCCAGTTGCTGCTGCCACTGGTGTTGGTGGCTGTGACTGGCCTGGCATTGCCTTGCTCAGGTCCAGACACTGCACCTGCAGTGCTTGCTGACATGACTGTTGCTGGTGGAAATGCGTCCATGGTGCTTTTGGGTCTTGGAAAGGTGGGCAAGCACCTTGATGTGTGTATGGGGGGGTGGCCTTGATGGTGCTGGTCGCTGCTGCCACCAGCACTGGAGGCCACAATCGGCCCAGCTATGCAATTCTCAGGCCCAGCTGTCATCCAGTGGTCAGGGCATGGGTGCCCCATCCACTGTCAGGTGAGTGGCTGGGGGCCCAGCATGCCCAGGTGTTCCCAGTGGAACTCTGTGATGAGTTCCTGGCTGTTTTCAAGGTTAGCCTCCAGCTCCCACATGGGGTCAGCATACCTGGACCACTTGACATGGTATTGGAGGCCCCAGCGAGCCTGGCAAGATGCTAGGATCTCTTCAACCTCAAATTCTTCACAGTCATCCTCTAGCAACTGGGCCAGTGGAGTGTGAGCGGACAGCCAGGTATCCTCTGGGTATGGCTCAAGAAGGCTGACATGGAACACTGGATATACTTTCCAGTGGGATGGCACATCAAGCTGGTAGGCCCAGCTCCCAACCGCATCAAGCACCTGGAAAGGCCCTGTGAGGGGTTGGCCAATTTCCACAACAGGTGGTCATGCTTGAGGTGTTGGGTCCATAGCATGACCCAGTCACCCCAGTGGAAGGACTGTTCCATCCTGGAGCAGTTAGCATACTTGGCCATGGTGACCACAGTGGTGGTGATATTCTGCTGGCAGTGGTCCAGCAGGGCCAAGAACTGGGCAGCTGATGGGGTCTCACCATCTGGGGAGAGGGCTGGAGAGCCCAGCAGGGTCTTCAGGGTAAACCCAAAGAGCAGTAGCAATGGCAGGAGCCCAGTGATGGCTGAGGTCTGGTTGTTCAGGGTGAGTTGGGCATAGGGCAACCAGGTGGCCCAGTCATCCTGCTGGTAGTTGACATAGAACTGAAGGAAAACTTCCAGGGACTGGTTGGTACACTCAGTCTGCCCATTGGTCTGAGGGTGGTATGCAGTGGAGAGGGAGGCCTTGGTACTGAACACAGTGAGGACAGCAGACCACAGGGTGGCCATGAAGGTGCAACTGCAGTCCAATACAATGTTATCTGGCAGACTGAAGTAGCAGAAGACCTGCTTGGCAAGTAACTGGGCCAGATCAGGCATGGTGTCATCCTTCCAGGCTGGTAGGAACAATGCATACTTTGTGAGATGATTGACCATGATGAGGATGGAGTTGTATTGCTGACCACCAGTCTCCAAGGCCAGCAGCCCCTTGATGTGGTCCATTGACAGTGATGCAAACAGCTGGGCCAGTGCCAGGAGCAGCAGGAGGAGGCCATAGGGCTTATGCCTTGGGGCCTTGGCCTGTTGGCATGCTGCACATGTGGTGATGTACTGGGCAATGTCCTGCTGCAGGGTGGGCCAGTGGTGGTGTTGCCAGACCAGGTCCACCATGGCTGTGACACTGGGGTGGCCAGCTGTCAGGTGGTCATGGTAGCACTGCAGGATTTCCTGTATCTCCTGTGGTGAGGGAACCAGGCTGGTGGCTGCACCCCCAGACTTGGCAGGGGTAATGGCCCCCTGGTGAGCTGCTAGTGCTGCTGGTCTGAGATGTCCATCACCAAACAGATGTGATGGTAGCAGGGTAAGGACATTGGTGGGATTGTTGCAGCTGGCTGGGTCTGCCATGCTAGGGTGCCTGTCCAACTGGTGCAAGAGTGCATCTGGGCAGGTGGCCTGGGCACCTGGGTGATAAGTGATCTTGAAATCGAACTCGCTGAGGCCCACACTCCACTGGGCCTGCTGGTGGTTGAGTTGCTGCTTTGTCTGAAAGTACTGGAGGGCCTGGTGGTCAGTGAGGACCTCAAACAGTGCCTGGAGACCATGGAGGTAGTGCTGCCACTCAGTAAGGGCATCAACAATCACAAGGAGCTCCTTGTCATGGATCTTGTAGTTCTGTTCAGCCGGTTGCATCTTCCAGGACCAGTATGTGACTGGGTGGAGCTGGTGAGTGCTCACCTGGGGTGGTTGTTTTCCTGGGTCCCCAGAGATGGGGTACCACTGGGACAGGACCACTGCCACAATGTAGTCACTGGCATCAGTCTCCACCACTGTCAACCAGGAGGGGTTGAAGTGCTTGAGGATTGGTGCAGTGGTGAATGCTGCCTTGAGGTGCTCAAACACAGTGACCTCAGCAGGCTCCAACTGGATCCAGCCAGTTGCCTTATTCTTCAACTGGTCAGTGAGAGGGGTTGCTACCTGGGAGTAGTGGCATATGAACTGGTGGTAGAAATTGGCAAACCTGAGGAAGACTTGGATGTCACAGATAGATGCCAGGACTGGCCAGGAGGTAACCACCTCAACCTTGCCCAGGTCCATGCTTATGCCATCCAGGCTGACCCAGTAGCCCAGAAACTCAACTGACTGGACCTGAAATTTGCACTTGTCAGGTGCACAGTAGAGTTTATGCCACTGCAGGCACTGGAGGACTTCCCAGATGTGCTCAGTGTGTGCATCTGGGTCCACTGAGTAGACCAGGATGTCATCAAGGTAGACAACTACACTGACATCAAGTAGGTCATGGAGCATGTGATTCATGAGTTGCTGGAAAGTCGATGGGGTGTTACAGAGGCCAAATGGCATGACCAGGTACTCATAGCTACTGTACCAGGTCTGGAAGGTGGTTTTCCATTCATCACCAGGTGTGATGCACACGAGATTGTATGCACCCTTGAGGTCCAATTTTGTGAAGACCTGTGCCCAGGCTAGACAGTCCAGATGCTCTGCAATGAGGGGGATCAGGTACTTGTCCTTCACAGTGATGCTGTTCAGGGCCCAGTAGTCAATGCACAGGTGCAACTGGCCATCCTTCTTGGGAACAAAGATGATCAGGGTGGCTGCCAGGCTCTTTGATGGATGAATGAACCTGATCTCCAGCATTTTGTCCAGGTAGCCCTTGAGCTCTTCCATCTCCTTGGCAAAGAGGGAGTACAGGGCCCTGTGCAGGATCTGTGCACCTGGTAGCAGTATGATTTGGTGATCATGGGGCTGGCAAGGAGGCAGGACCTTGGCATTGGCCTCATTGAACATGTCCCAGAACCCCTCATACTTGGTAGGAATCACTGGGACTGCTGTTTCAGTACTCACCTGATCCTCAGTTGGGTGGATGGTGAAACAGGCCTTGCTGGGATCTCCCTGGTCTGGTATGATCATGGGAGGGCTGGCACTTGTCACCAGGGCAGTGGCATACCAGTCATCTCCCAGGATAGGGAAATGCATGGTCTGAGTCTTGTAATTGAGCACTGGCTGGGTGGATTCAATCCAGTCCATTCCCAGGATGGTGTCATACTTGGAGATGTGTGGGGCCACATAGAAACAGTGGTGCTGGGAGACTGTGATGCCAGTGAGCCTGATGGTGGCCTGGAGGTGGTGGGTGATCTCACCAGACTTTGAGTCAAATGTAGCAGTCCTGACCAGGCTCAGGAGGCACTCCATTGCCCCCTCCTGCCTGGTGGTGATGGATTGGTTGACAAATGATGTGGTGGCTCCTCCATTGATCAGGGCTCTGGCCCACTGTCCATTCAGGGTGGCCCAACACTCATAGGCCAGGATGCTTGGATGGTGATGGATCCAGATTGTTCCCTGGGTGATGACTGGCTCAGTGGGCAGGATCAGTGACCCAACATGGGCTTGCAGGTCAAGCAGGTCATCCAGTTCTCCCAACTGGGCCTGTGTGGCCTGGAGTGGCATCCCCTCCATGGCCTCAGTGGCCAGTGGGTCATAATCAGGATCATAGGATAACTCTGAACACACCTTGTCATCCCCTCCCTCATCACCTGGCAACTCTGGGTTGACCAGGGGCCTGACAGCTGGCTGCACCAGCAGGATGCCAGTGTCAGTGTTGAGGATGGTGGCATTGGTGCACAAGGGCTTTGTCTGTGCAGTCTTGGGGCAGTCCTGCACCAGGTGCTGCCCACCACAGCTGTAGCACAGTTTGTTCTCCTGGTGATACTGGTGAACCTCCTCAGAGAGCCCAGCTGCCATGCTCTGCAGCTGGTAGGGGGTGCTCTGCAGTTTGGTCCCCTCACAGTGTGCAGTGGGGACCCCACCCCCAGGCTGGTCCTGGCAGGAATCCTGGTGGGGGACTGGCTTGGTGGTTGTGCTTGCCAGGGCTGGTGTGAACAAACCGATCTCATACATTCATTGTTCAGTCCAGATGGCCACATCGATATACTCTTGCAGGTCCTGCATCTCCATGTGGAACAACCACTGTTGGAGGCTCTCCCAAAGGCTCAACTGGAACATCATCAGGAGCTGCTGGTTGTTGGTGGCATTAGCTTTAGTCACCAGGGCCAGGAATTCAGCAGCATGCCTGCTCACGCTCCTGGTCTGGTGCAACTGCTGCAGTTTAGCCTTGGGGCAGTCCTGCACTGGGTGCTGCCTGCCACAGCCATAGCACAGGTTGTTCTCCTGGCAATACCAGCATACCTCCTCAGAGAGCCTGGCTGCTGTGCTCTGTGGCTGGTAGGGGGTGCTCTATGGTTTGGTCCCTTTGTGGTGAGCAGTGGGGACCCTGCTCCCAGGCTGGTCCTGGCAGAAATCCTGGTGGGGAAACAGCTTGGCAGTTGTGTTCGCTGGGGCCAGCATGAACAAACCGATCTTGTACATTCATTGTTCAGTCCAGATGGCCACATCGATGTACTCTTGCAGGTCCTGCATCTCCACATGGAGCAACTGCTGTTGGAGGCTCTCTCGAAGGCTCAACTGGAACGTTGTCAGGAGCTGCTGGTTGTCAGTGGTGTTAGCTTTAGTCACCAGGGCCAGGAATTTGGCAGTGTGCCCACTCATGCTCCCAGTTTGGTGCAACTGCTGCAGTTTGACCTGGGCAGTGTGACCAGGATTGGGATCACTGTAGGTGCAGCAAAGGTTGGCAATGAACTGCTCCCAATGGTGGAACAGGGCCATGTCAGGCTGAGCTTGATGCAGGTTGCACAACCATTCCCTCAGGACTCTGGTGATGTGGGTGAGTGCCCACAGGATCCAGTGATTGTCCATTGGGTACCAGGTGGGGTTGAGATTGAAATGCAGGTTGCACTGCTCCAGGAAGGCCTCAAGGTCCTCCTGTTTCCCATTCCAAGTGGGTGTGGCAATGTGCACCTCTGGGGTCCAGGGTGCACCAGGTTCATCAGGCAGTGGCCAGGACTCTGGGGTGCAGCCCTGTGATCTGGGGGGCAGGCTCACTGGCTCCAGGTGAGGGTTCTCCAATCAGTGGGTTGCCCAAGTGAATCACTGCTCTGACATCTCGCCTGCAGGCATGGGAGCTGGTCCTATGGGTCCCTTGACAGTGGCATCATCAGGCACTGAACTGACAGGGTCTGGCTGTCCCCCAATGGGGGTGGTACCAGGTACTGGTCCCTTGGTGGGCTCAGCACTGCAAGTCTCCCTCAGCAGGTGAATCTCCTGGGTCAGGTAAACCATAAGGTGTCAGAGGCCACTGATAGCAGCTGCCAGCCTGTCCTTGGGCCAGGTGTCACTGCTGGGCTCCAATGAAAGCTCACTGGGGCTCTCCCCAGGGCTGGGTGGCTGAGAAGTGCTGTGACTTCAGGTTTGCATGGTGAATGTTTGTTGATGGGCTCATCAGGGATGGGGAGGTCAATTGTAATGTTATGCTTGTGGGGTCTGGGAACCTTGGGCTCACCAGGTATGGTGATGATGGTAGAGGCCACAGGCAGGTAATCAGGCATGGTGGTGTCTGATATGTCACTGGTGGGCTAGAAGGATTCCAGTGATGCTAAGAATGTCTGGTATTCCACCTACTAAGTGAGTAGAGTAAAATACAATTGACAAAGTCAGGAAGGAAGGGGCCTGGCCATCTGGCCAGGGCCTAAATACCCTCCAGTCAATTGCTGCAGTTGGTCAGTCCCCACCAGGACCAACATGGCCTGCAACAGCTGCTGCAGTTGATCTTGGACCTGGAGCTCTCCCATCCCACAATTGGCTGGGTCCACCAATCTCATCACTCTCATTGGGTTTCCACTGCTCTGATTGGGTGTGGCCCACCTCCACCAGGTCAGTGGGGACCCTGTTGTAACAAGACCCAGTGGGGGGCACTACTGCCCCACTGGCTTTGGTGGGAGCACCACTGGACTTGTCCATGGTCCTGGTGGGAGCACCACTGGGACCCTCCAGGGTGAGTGACACAACATCACCCTCTTTGGTGTGGCCTGGTGGGGCAGTGCTGGACTTGTTCTCATTGGTGGGAGCACCACTGGACTCATCCACACCCTTGGTGGGAGCACCACCAGACTCTTCCACAACCATAGGTTCATTGGTGGTCAGCAGCAGAGCTGCTGGACCACCAGGAGCAACAGGAGTAGGGCTCATCAGGCACTGAAGGGTGCCCAGGAATTGGTGGAGAAGGGAGGGGGCTGGGGGAAGGATGGTGGGAGAAGAGAGAAGGGGGGTGGATGAATCTGTCCAGACCCCCCCCCCCTATATATCTCTTCTGGAACCCCCTTGGCAGTCTGAGTCTGCTGTGCATTTATCCCACCCACCTCTGCACAGCCTGCACAAAGCATTGTGCTGTGCAGCAGCTGGCCAATCAGTGCACATGCTGCATTGTGCTGTGGAGTGGATATGAATGCATTGATGGTTTAAGGTTTGGTCTGCTGGGTGAAGGGGCAAATGAGGTACCAGGTGACAGGGATGTGCACCTACCCTGGGGGGGGGGTAATGTTACAATGTGGTCCCCACCAACCTGGTGGAGGTGGTTCACACCTGATCAGGTGGGCAGGGACCTGATGTGTGTGATAAGATTGGTGGACCTGGCCAGGTGTGAGACTCAGGGGCTTTGGGTCTGAGATCAACTGCAGCAACTGTTGCAGGCCATGTTGGTCCTGGTGGGGACTGACCAACTGCAGCAATTGACTGGAGGGTATTTAGGCCCTGGCCAGACTGCTGGGCCCCTTCCCTCCTGACTTCATCAATTGTATTTTACTCTACTCACTTAGTAGGTGGAATACCAGACTTTCTTAGTGCTACCAGAATCCTCCAAGCCTGCCAGCAATGTATTGGACACCACTGTGCCCAATAACTCACCAATGGCCTCTACTGCCATCACTGTGTCTGGTGAGCCTGAGGTTTCCAGACCCCATGAACATAACAGCTGCATGGAGGTGACTGCCACAGTCAGCTCCTGTACTTCAGTTAGTTATTACTTGTCATGACTGACAGAGGTTCCCTACTGACCTCTGTCACATGTATTACTTATTCACTATATAGCAACATAGTAGTATCATGCCCTGACCCCTGACAGTATCTGACCATCATTCCTAGCACTACACCATCTCCTACAGTTCCTACCATTGATCCCTATGACCCCTCCATACCCAGTTGCCTAGCTGACCATAGCTGTAAGGACAGTACTCAGACCCTATGGTCCTGACACATGTCTTCAACTCCACTGTTGGAAGTCAACTTCAGCTGATCATTCCAGACATTCACTGATGCAGATCATGCAGGGGACACATCAACATCATGATCCACATTGGGAATTGTCAACACTGTACAGTCCATACCATACAGTTGGGTCTTGAAGCTCCAATTGATTGTCACAGATTTGACCACATATGCCAAGTACATTGCAATGGCCAAAGCTGTGAAGGAGATCATTTGGACTTGATGGTTGGTGGCTGAACTTGGCTTGAAAGTCAACCAACCAACTGAGCTCATGGTAGACAACCATGCAGCCATTGAACTAGTGAAGGAACCCAAGTTCCACAACAGGACCAAGCACTTCTGTCTCAAGTATCATATCACAAGGGAGTACCAAGCAAACAGTGTCCTCATTGTTTGATCAATCTCTACAAACTGCCAACTTGCAGATGTGCTAACCAAAGCACTCGAAAAAGGCAAAGTGCAAGTAAACTGAGAAGCACTACAAGTTCTTCCATATCACCAACTGACAGATCTTCAACACCAATTGATTGACTTCAAGCATCAGGTGACTAGCCTCAAGATCACCACATAACCCTCAAGACCCAATGAACACGATTCCAAACAGCAAGCTTCCTTCTGATGAACAAGAAAAAAAATTCAACTGATTGATCTTCACACCAATTGGTGCATCAAGAAAACCATTGAAAAATCGCAATACCCCCTTTTGTCTGATCGCGCTCAGCCGATTGCGCCTATGGGCCGGAAGATGACTAAGTACAAAGTCGGCCGAGACTACCAAGATGGCCGGAAATGCAGAAGATACCGAGCCGATCCAGTGACAGCGGTCAGCGGTGCTTTCTCTTGCCTCGTAGTTTGTCCGATGGCGATTTGACGCTGACGAGCGCGCCACTAATGCGCACTTGTGCTTCGTCCCAGGCGTCCTGATTGGTCTTCTTACTGCGTACATACCTCGCCCGAGCTTGGTCGAATTCGACCGTGTCGATTGAGTCAGCACTACCGAACAGCAAGCAGACTAGATCCTTGGCTGGGCTCGCAAGCTGACCCAGGATTGGAAACCGGTCGAGGCCACTGACCCAGAGATGATGACGCAGCAGCGACTCTGTGTCGAGTTCTGAGTTTGACTTTGGTGCCGGGTGGCATCGCTGCGAATAAGAGCAACCCTCTGGCTGGGCGTTCCCTTTGAGGTCGATGAACAACTCGAGACATTGCTTCGACATGCCAGACACAAGATGGGGCCCAATACGCGACTCCAGCACCGTCTTGCTGGGTGACTTGATGCGGTTCTTGACCTGGATGGCAATATACGACAGCTTGGACTTGTCAAACGGCTCTCGCCCATCCTCTGGTGCTTCAGTGCTGCTTGATACGTACACGGGGATGAGAAGGTCCCACCCCGGTTGATTCGAAATGCCTTGAGCCGCGGCGTGCCTGAGCCAAAGCTCGACGAGCTGATCCGAATCCATAACATCTGTGCTATCCACCTGTTCTTCGAAGCGTACAATGTGCTTGAAGTTGAGCCAAGCGCGATCGCACCACTGGTGCATTTCGCTCAAGGCGACGGACGCCTTCTGTTTCTGCTTCGCACCTTTTCTCTCTGGCAGGAATGATTCGACATCCACGTGCACTTTGTCGCCAATGAGCGCACACAACCATTTGCGAACTGACACAAGGCCATAGACGGCGAAATAGGTGGTCGATTCCGGGGCGTTGATCGAGCAGGAATCCTTCAAGACGCTCGAGTGCATCCCTGAAGTGGCAAGGTCAATGGCCATGGTGCACAACAGCGCGACGCCTTGTTCGCCTTGCGCGCCAATGTCGAAGCCAACGGGCTCAAGCGCGTTGACGATCGCCTGGATCACCATCTCCCACTTTCCGAGCGTCTGTCCGGGCTCGCAGCGGAAGAACCAGGCCACAGCGGCGCTGAGAGGTGGCTCACTCGGTGTGTTGCTTATGATAGAGTCCGAAGTGGTGTATATGCGGCCCACAAAGCGCAAATGCTGCGCAATCTGTCTCGAGACAAAGTCATACCATGACCTAGGATCTGACCGGCTACTGAGCTCCAGTGTGATGCGGCGCGAGACGAGAGCCAATAGATTCTGGTTGAGTTGGTCGATCTTTTGCACTGGGACATGCTTCTGAATGTCCCACTGCCAATCTCCAGGAAAAACGAGTTTTTCAATGATCGCCTGCGGATAGATGATGCCAGCCTTGTTGTGGTACCGCTGGTCATTCCACAAGGGCCTGCCTAGACTGGGCAGCAATCCGTTGAGCTCTCGAAGCTTGTAGGTGTCTTTGTCCGCGAAGATGCGTTCACACTGATCGGCAGTGAGGTTGACGTCGAGAGGCATGGTAGAGAATGGCTGGGTGAGCCGATGCGTACTGCCGAACTCAGTACGGCGAGAGCCTTTGCGAGCCGTGTCACCGGTGAGTGGAGCCAGATCCGAGTTGGTATCGATGAGAAGGATCCAACAGGATCTAGGCATGGCGTGGAACCATACGCGGCGTATCACGGGGAGGAGAGTGGCCATGGAACCGCATTCGTCCAATGCGAGAAAGAAGAATGGCTGTTGGAAGGGTTGCGGAACACATCCTTCCAGCTTCTGAATTTCGAAACGCAGATACTTCTGTACCGCGTTGGTGAGCATCTCGGGTTCAGAGATCTCAGAAGAGTATTCCTTGCACATGGCAGTGTAAAGGTCATCGGCGGAGTCGCAAATGTGCTTGAGCAGTTGTTCGCGTAAGTTGGCGGTGCCAAACAGCTGTGGTGGCTCGGCGGCCAATTCTTTGCCTCGCATGGAAGCCGATTGGACGTGTGGCTCGCCAGTTGCTGGGCCGGCTGATGGTGCGGCTGAGGGTGCGGCTGAGGGTGCGGCTGAGGGTTCGGCAAGCTGGTTGAGAGGGCTTTCGCGACACAAAGCGGGCTTGCTAAAGAGCAAGTGAGGGATGAACCCGGAAGAGGGCGAGTGAATGGCCGCCGCGAGATGGTAAACGACGGTCTTCCAGCACAATGGCTCTTTATGGTAATGCTTGCGGCCCTGCTTGCGCCCACTCGATTTGTCAAAGCAGCAGCCAGCTTTTTGCTTGAGGTCTTCGAGATAAAAAGCGATGGTACGGCAATAGACAGCCAGCCATGCCGAGATACGAAGATGCGCTTTGTTGAACTGCGCATGCTGCTGCGGCGTTTGAGGAAAGCCGACGCCGTTGAGGATTGTTTCGCATCCCTGAAAGTATGAAAACACCAAAGCATCCTGAGGCGGAAAGGATTCCTCGTGCTGCACCGTGCGGGCGCCGGTCTCGCGGAGACAGACGAGCATGCCCGGGCTGATTGTGCTGAGTTGAACGCACATTCTTGTCTTTCCGAACCCGGAGGACTGGAGGATGGGAAGCACTTTGCTGTAGTACTTGCGTGGTTGCGAGCTGGACGGCCCAAGGGTGGTCGAGTCGGGTCTGGGCAAATGGACGAGCGCAGGTGTGGCGCTAGCGTCCGAGGAAAAGAGCTGATTGTGCACGATGATGTGGTCTTCGAGCATCGCCAGACCGGGACCGTGGAAAGCGTGAGTGAAGTCGGCAACAGGCGCGGTCTTGGCTACGTTGAGTGCCGAGCGATTGGGACGTTCCCTGTACAGGTATCGCAGTACCGCCTCGAGACACTCGTCCGGGTCACTGAGATCGAGCTCGGCCTGGTCTAAATCATCGATCAACATGCTCGCAGACGCTCGGCGTTTGGTGACAGGTGGCTGACGAGAATAGTCGAAGACTTGCTCAGCAAAGGAGCGAGGAAGCGCATCGATATCGGCTTTGAGTGCGTTGATCAAACTTTCAAAGTCGGGGGAGTCTAGAAAGGTATTGAGAAAATGGCGGCGCTTGTCGAGAGGGGTTCTCTTATCCAGCGCAACTCTCAAACTACTCCACCAAACTTGCACGTATAGTTCAGTTGAGCTGTGGAAGCTGGCGAACACCTGGCGCAGCTTTTGCGTTCTTGCCGGCGACAAAGGCGGCTGAGCAAGAGATGTAGCATCAGCCATTGAAGTGCGTTCCGACACCGGAGTACTGGGCAGCTCGCCCTTGCTGCGCGCGTCCATGTCGATTGACCAGTCGATGCTGCGAGCGATGCGAGATATCGAGAATGCCTATGTGTGTGTTAGGAGGAGGTAGGGTACATTGAGTGTATGGATATGTAAACAGGTGCCATTGGTGGATGCGGACGGTGACGAAAAGACTAAGAACGCATGTTTCGGAGCTTGAAAGATGATGGTAGTGTTGAGACAAGTGGAACGGGCTTAGCTGAGTGAGCTTTGTGAGTTTGCACTCAGCTGATTGTGCTTCTCGACCGTAATAGTTAATGGAAGGTGGAACATTGAATGCCTTCTTATTGAGCAATGGTGTGCAATCATTAGTCATGCACACCCACCAGTTGATGTATCACACCAGTCAGTTGACTGTGAGATCAACCATGTATGATGCCTGAGTTGCAATCTTGAGCAATGCATCATAAATCCTAAGATATTCAACCAAGAGTCTGAGTTATGATACCACAAGACCAATTGGTTGTTTATCAACACCAGCAATTGAATGTGCAGAGGCTGGAAGCAAAAGGGAAAGTTACCACAAATACATGAACCAGTTGGTTGGTATGGCCAAGCAATGGTGAGTATTCAGAATACATGAGTATGATGAAGATTTGATAGTATTTCAGTGACAGGTGTGATTGGTATGTACATTATATATGTATCAAGGGGCATGGGGACTCAGTGCAATGGTTAGTGTGGTCTTTGCTGTTTGGTCAATGTATCTACCATCAAATGTTTATGTTCCTTCAGTGATAAGCAATGTTGCCCAACATATGTCTCTGTCCAACCAGTCACATTTCCACCATGCAGTGTGTTATGTTGGAGTGTGTGTGTCATAGGAAAAGTTTCATCTTGGTGTTGAACCAAGTGTTCTCATTGGATGAGTCAAGTGACCCTTAAGTTGGATCTGGACCAATGGATTGGTCATGTATATTTGGTGTTGGTGGCATTGATTCATTCCTTGCATTGGATGCAAGGGCATGCAAGGAGTTGCATGGGTGGGAAAGTTGGATACCACATGTCTGGCATGTGGACTAAAGTGGATATCCTCTGGTGGTTGTGAGGATTTGGCAGTTGGTGTGACAGCCAACCAAAGGGGCACATAAATGGCCAGTTGGTTCAAGGACCAACTGGTTGGTGTGCACTTCCATGGTGAAGTATCTGAGTGCAAGATGAACTGGCAGAGTACTGTGTACTCCAACAGTCCCCTGCATTGAGTACTCACACCACAGACAGCACACACAAAGTGACAAATGAAGTGGACATTACCTAGAACAAGTGAGAATCTAAAAGGAGGGGCCAGGCTCATTGGTGCTGGGGGTCCTCTTGTTTCCCTTGAGCTTGTCAATGAGCTCTTGTGCTCACTTCACAAGCTTGATGATCTCTTTCAGCATGTACTCCACTGGATCAGGTTGTTGGGGAGTGCTAAGGTGGGTGCAGATGGCTAGGCTGCACATCTTGATGATATCCTTGAGCTTCTGGTCAAGTTCCTCAGCAGCCATGATGTGGTGGCTCCATTTGCCAGTGTACCCAAGGCCTTGGCATGTCTTCATCATGATCACACAGAGATCACAGGAACCTTTGGCCAGTTCATGTGTTGCTTGGCCATCCTTACCAAGACCTGCACCAAAGGTGCAGATCTTGTTTTGGGCTTGGCAGGTGGTGCAGCCAGGATTGGCAACCATGAAGCCAGGGTGTATGTATTCCCTGATAGCTGGGAAGTGCATGATGTGTTATCACACCTCACTGGTGGGGATGATGAAATGTTGTTGGTCACCCAACAACTTCTTTTCATCCATTGGGCCAGATCAAGCATAGTCCATGCCCAGGGGCCATTGTGCACAACCACCTGCAGGCTGGACCTCCATAGGTTGCCTGGCAGGTGTGAACTTCCCCTTCACATGCAGCTGGTCAATAGCACACTCACTGCACCTCTCAACAAGACTCATAGCATGAGAGCTGCTCATGCAAGGGGGAGTGGAAGGGGACAACAGGTGGTCAGGCAGACCAGCCTTGTCATCAGTCTCACCATTGGCATCCTCATTGATGGCCTCCTCATCTCTGATGTCCAGGAACATGGCATCAGAGTCACTGGCCTCAGATGGCACAGTGGAGGGAGTGCTGGCCATGATCAGCACAGCAGAGGGAGGGGAGCTGGCCTTGGTAGGTGCAGCTGGAGAGGTGCTGGCCCCAGCAGGCTCAGCAGAGAGATGCACTCAACCCTCCATTGAGGGGAGCTCAATGTTGAGGAGGGGCATGCTCAATGCTGCCTCCTCCAAATCCAGGTTGATGGGGATGTCAACTGTGACAGAGCCCCAGGGAATGGTGGTGGCATCTGTGCTGACTGCAGATGGAGTCATGGCCTTGCCATGGAGGGCAGAGGCCAGAGAAGAGGGGGTGGCAGCATCCATGCCAACTGCAGGAGGAGTGGAGGCCTTGCCAGAGGGGGCAAAGGCTGGAGGAGGAAGAGGTGCTGGCTCTGGTGAGCTCAGCATGGTGCTTGAGGGATGGGCCTTGCTGGTGGTGGCAGAGGCCACAACATGTGGAGATGCCAGGCTTGGAGAGCCCAGCACCATCAGAGAGGGATCCACAGCCATGTCATCCTTGGCAGAGGGCTGGGTGGTGGTCATGGGACCAGCATTGGCAGAGGGTGGCATCTCAACATCCTCATTGGAGAGCTTGCTCATATCCTCTGCTGTTGCATTGCTGTCAGTGGTGGCTTGAGAAGCTTGTTGAGCTGCTCATCATGCAGCTGCCTTGCATCATTGACACAAATGCAGGGCCTTCTTAGTGACAGCCATTCTTGATGTTCTGGGCATTCTTTGTGGTGGAGAGGAAGGATCTTGTGCTCTCCTTTGTGCAGTGTCTTGAGGTTTCATCTGCTGAATCATGAGGGTCTTTGTAGAGTCTTGCCCTTTGTTGTGCACTCTGATGAGCTCAGCAGTTGGTGTTGGGGACCAATCAATTGGTTCTGTGATTCTGTGGTGGTTCTTGCACAGTTGTGATCTCTTAGCTTTGTTCTTCATTTTGGAAGTGATGTCTGTGCAATGTGATATCAATGGAGTACCTTGAGGGTTTGGGGTGCATATCTTGATTATGTGGTGGATTTCAAGATCAATCAGTTGATCTTATCCTTTTGTGATGAAGGTTTTGATGCATCCAATATCTTGTTTTTGTCCTTTTGTGGGTATTGCGATTTTTCGATGGTTTTCTTGATGCATTGATTGGTGTGAAGATCAATTGGTTGAGCCTTTTCTTGCTCATCTGGAGGAAACTTGTGGTTTGGAATTGTATTCATTGGGTCTTGAGGTTTATGCTGTGATCTTGAGGCCTGCTGCCTGGTCCTTGGGATTAATCAATTGATGTTGAAGATTTGTCAGTTGATAGGAAGCACTTGCAGTGCTTCTTGGTTTGCTTGTGCCTTGCCTTTTCAAGTGCCTTGGTCAGCATGTCCATGAGCTGACAATTCATAGAGATTGATTGGATGATGAAGACACCATTAGCTTGATACTCCCTTGTGATGTGATACTTGAGATGGAAGTGCTTGGTCCTATTATGGAACTTGGGTTCCTTTGCTAATTTGATGGCTGCATGGTTGTCAACCATGATCAATGTCTTGCATGCCACAGGGTGGATACACTCAAGCAAACTAGAGAATGACACAAGGCCATAACTGAAATAAGTAAGATTGATTGCCTAATGCAGGAGAGTCACTTGCAAGCTCCCAGCTGTGGCTGTAAGAGGCATGGGTGGTTGAGCATCGCTTGAGAGTGAGGCAGGAAGTGTGCAAGATCTAAACATAAACAGGGCAGATGAGACATGCAAAACATAACAAAAATGGGCAGGAGAGGTGGGAAGATGAAAATAATGCTGCCACCTACACCATGGTCCTGGAACCTACACCAGTACCATTACCATATGACAATGCTGACCAGCAGCACCATACAGTTTCTAACACCATCTTCAATGGCAGTGATGCAGCTCAACAGTGTCACATACCTACATGGGGAACAGTTAGTCCACTCCTGTCTAGTGTAGGGCTCACTACAAGCTACCATGAACATGCTGCATTACCTCTGAACAGAGTGGCAATGGCAGTCAGTTGACATCAAGCATAAGATGAAGTTAACATCGATCTCAAGTGAAATCAACATTTACTCGCCATTAACCTTGAACTCAAATGAAATTGATGTTTACCTCAAGTTAACCTCAATTTTGTGTGTCTGGCATGCGACTGCTGACAACATGCTCCACAACAAGAGGCAAAGGTTGTAGAAGGGTGACACCATCCCAAGAGTGGAGGGTGTCAATCCACCAAAGAAGCTCAGCTCAGGTGGCTTTGCTGATACATCATCCAAAGGGGGCCCTGTAGTGGGCTTGGACAGCATCATAGAGGCAGTGAAGGAAGGCATGGCCATGTGGTGCCACACAAGTCACAAACTGAAGGTGACCAGCAACCTGCTGTAGTTCCAGCAAGGAGGCTTGGCCTCAATCAATGCTACATGAGCAGAGCTGGAGGATCCATTGGCAGCAGTGGTGAGTGACAGAGGCCATCTGAGCCACAGAGTCAAGCTCAATCCCAAGAATCTCAAGTTTGGTAGTGTCCCAAACCATTTTCCTGTGACTGATCTTGAATCTGAGTGCAGCAGCAGCTAGACTGAGCACTTGGATGGGCATGGTGTGGTTGGCAGCATGATCTGACATGCCAAAAAAGTTGTTGAGATAGTGTGACATGTTGGAATGATACATCGACTTAGATGCTGTCACAGACTGCAAGGCGAAGGCAGTGAGCCAGTGCAGAAACTTGGCAAAAAGATTAAACAAGAAAGGTGATGAGTGACCCCCAAAGGCAAGCACACATTCTTGATAGAACTGGCCATTGAAGTGAATGCCCATGAGTTGGGCATTGGACTCAGCCACAATGACATGCCTGAAAGCATCCTCCAAGTCTGCTTTCCACAGCGAGGCACCAGGATGCTCATGGATGAAGTCCATGATGGCATCGAGGCCCTCATAGTGGATGGTGACAAAGGAGGAGTGTATGCCATCATTGACCAACAGCAGGCAGGTACCCAGATTGTGAGGGTGGGAGAGGTGGTAAATAGTACACCTCTTGTTGCTGTGCAGCTTCAGTACCATGCCAACTGGAGAGCACACAAGTTGGATGCTGTCTGGGTTGGAGACTAGACGAAGTCAGCCCTCTTGCAAGCAAGCTTCGATCTCATGGTGCAGATGGTGGATGTCATTAGAGTCCATAGGCAAGTTGGATACCTCAAGGTGTGCTGAAGAGTGCAATGGCCTGTTATGCTCATGGGGTCTGGGAACCTTGGGCTCACTGGGTATGGTGAGGATGGTAGAGGCCATGGGCAGGTAATCAGGCACAGTGGTGTCCGATACATCGCTGGTGGGCTAGGAGGATTCCAGTAATGCTAAGGATGTCTGATATTCCACCTACTAAGTGAGTAGAGTAAAATACAATCAATGAAGTCAGGAAGGAAGGGGCCTAGCCACCTGGCCAGGGCCTAAATACCCTCCAGTCAATTACCACAGTCAGTCAGCCCCCCACTGGGACCAATGTGGCTGGCAGCAGCTGCTGCAGTTGATCTCAGACCCAGAGCCCTCTGCCTCACACTCGGCTGGGTCCACCAATCTCATCATTCCTCTTCAGGCACAGCCCACCCCCACCAGGTCAGTGGGGACCATGTCATAACAATACATTGACCAAACAGCAAAGACCACACTAACCATTGCACTGAGTCCCCATGCCCCTTGATACATATATAATGTACATACCAATCACACCTGTCACTGAAATACTATCAAATCTTCATCATACTCATGTATTCTGAATACTCACCATTGCTTGGCCATACCAACCAACTGGTTCATGTATTTGTGGTAACTTTCCCTTTTGCTTCCAGCCTCTGCACATTCAATTGCTGGTGTTGATAAACAACCAATTGGTCTTGTGGTATCATAACTCAGACTCTTGGTTGAATATCTTAGGATTTATGATGCATTGCTCAAGATTGCAACTCAGGCATCATACATGGTTGATCTCACAGTCAACTGACTGGTGTGATACATCAACTGGTGGGTGTGCATGACTAATGATTGCACACCATTGCTCAATAAGAAGGCATTCAATGTTCCACCTTCCATTAACTATTACGGTCGAGAAGCACAATCAGCTGAGTGCAAACTCACAAAGCTCACTCAGCTAAGCCCGTTCCACTTGTCTCAACACTACCATCATCTTTCAAGCTCCGAAACATGCGTTCTTAGTCTTTTCGTCACCGTCCGCATCCACCAATGGCACCTGTTTACATATCCATACACTCAATGTACCCTACCTCCTCCTAACACACACATAGGCATTCTCGATATCTCGCATCGCTCGCAGCATCGACTGGTCAATCGACATGGACGCGCGCAGCAAGGGCGAGCTGCCCAGTACTCCGGTGTCGGAACGCACTTCAATGGCTGATGCTACATCTCTTGCTCAGCCGCCTTTGTCGCCGGCAAGAACGCAAAAGCTGCGCCAGGTGTTCGCCAGCTTCCACAGCTCAACTGAACTATCCGTGCAAGTTTGGTGGAGTAGTTTGAGAGTTGCGCTGGATAAGAGAACCCCTCTCGACAAGCGCCGCCATTTTCTCAATACCTTTCTAGACTCCCCCGACTTTGAAAGTTTGATCAACGCACTCAAAGCCGATATCGATGCGCTTCCTCGCTCCTTTGCTGAGCAAGTCTTCGACTATTCTCGTCAGCCACCTGTCACCAAACGCCGAGCGTCTGCGAGCATGTTGATCGATGATTTAGACCAGGCCGAGCTCGATCTCAGTGACCCGGACGAGTGTCTCGAGGCGGTACTGCGATACCTGTACAGGGAACGTCCCAATCGCTCGGCACTCAACGTAGCCAAGACCGCGCCTGTTGCCGACTTCACTCACGCTTTCCACGGTCCCGGTCTGGCGATGCTCGAAGACCACATCATCGTGCACAATCAGCTCTTTTCCTCGGACGCTAGCGCCACACCTGCGCTCGTCCATTTGCCCAGACCCGACTCGACCACCCTTGGGCCGTCCAGCTCGCAACCACGCAAGTACTACAGCAAAGTGCTTCCCATCCTCCAGTCCTCCGGGTTCGGAAAGACAAGAATGTGCGTTCAACTCAGCACAATCAGCCCGGGCATGCTCGTCTGTCTCCGCGAGACCGGCGCCCGCACGGTGCAGCACGAGGAATCCTTTCCGCCTCAGGATGCTTTGGTGTTTTCATACTTTCAGGGATGCGAAACAATCCTCAACGGCGTCGGCTTTCCTCAAACGCCGCAGCAGCATGCGCAGTTCAACAAAGCGCATCTTCGTATCTCGGCATGGCTGGCTGTCTATTGCCGTACCATCGCTTTTTATCTCGAAGACCTCAAGCAAAAAGCTGGCTGCTGCTTTGACAAATCGAGTGGGCGCAAGCAGGGCCGCAAGCATTACCATAAAGAGCCATTGTGCTGGAAGACCGTCGTTTACCATCTCGCGGCGGCCATTCACTCGCCCTCTTCCGGGTTCATCCCTCACTTGCTCTTTAGCAAGCCCGCTTTGTGTCGCGAAAGCCCTCTCAACCAGCTTGCCGAACCCTCAGCCGCACCCTCAGCCGCACCCTCAGCCGCACCATCAGCCGGCCCAGCAACTGGCGAGCCACACGTCCAATCGGCTTCCATGCGAGGCAAAGAATTGGCCGCCGAGCCACCACAGCTGTTTGGCACCGCCAACTTACGCGAACAACTGCTCAAGCACATTTGCGACTCCGCCGATGACCTTTACACTGCCATGTGCAAGGAATACTCTTCTGAGATCTCTGAACCCGAGATGCTCACCAACGCGGTACAGAAGTATCTGCGTTTCGAAATTCAGAAGCTGGAAGGATGTGTTCCGCAACCCTTCCAACAGCCATTCTTCTTTCTCGCATTGGACGAATGCGGTTCCATGGCCACTCTCCTCCCCGTGATACGCCGCGTATGGTTCCACGCCATGCCTAGATCCTGTTGGATCCTTCTCATCGATACCAACTCGGATCTGGCTCCACTCACCGGTGACACGGCTCGCAAAGGCTCTCGCCGTACTGAGTTCGGCAGTACGCATCGGCTCACCCAGCCATTCTCTACCATGCCTCTCGACGTCAACCTCACTGCCGATCAGTGTGAACGCATCTTCGCGGACAAAGACACCTACAAGCTTCGAGAGCTCAACGGATTGCTGCCCAGTCTAGGCAGGCCCTTGTGGAATGACCAGCGGTACCACAACAAGGCTGGCATCATCTATCCGCAGGCGATCATTGAAAAACTCGTTTTTCCTGGAGATTGGCAGTGGGACATTCAGAAGCATGTCCCAGTGCAAAAGATCGACCAACTCAACCAGAATCTATTGGCTCTCGTCTCGCGCCGCATCACACTGGAGCTCAGTAGCCGGTCAGATCCTAGGTCATGGTATGACTTTGTCTCGAGACAGATTGCGCAGCATTTGCGCTTTGTGGGCCGCATATACACCACTTCGGACTCTATCATAAGCAACACACCGAGTGAGCCACCTCTCAGCGCCGCTGTGGCCTGGTTCTTCCGCTGCGAGCCCGGACAGACGCTCGGAAAGTGGGAGATGGTGATCCAGGCGATCGTCAACGCGCTTGAGCCCGTTGGCTTCGACATTGGCGCGCAAGGCGAACAAGGCGTCGCGCTGTTGTGCACCATGGCCATTGACCTTGCCACTTCAGGGATGCACTCGAGCGTCTTGAAGGATTCCTGCTCGATCAACGCCCCGGAATCGACCACCTATTTCGCCGTCTATGGCCTTGTGTCAGTTCGCAAATGGTTGTGTGCGCTCATTGGCGACAAAGTGCACGTGGATGTCGAATCATTCCTGCCAGAGAGAAAAGGTGCGAAGCAGAAACAGAAGGCGTCCGTCGCCTTGAGCGAAATGCACCAGTGGTGCGATCGCGCTTGGCTCAACTTCAAGCACATTGTACGCTTCGAAGAACAGGTGGATAGCACAGATGTTATGGATTCGGATCAGCTCGTCGAGCTTTGGCTCAGGCACGCCGCGGCTCAAGGCATTTCGAATCAACCGGGGTGGGACCTTCTCATCCCCGTGTACGTATCAAGCAGCACTGAAGCACCAGAGGATGGGCGAGAGCCGTTTGACAAGTCCAAGCTGTCGTATATTGCCATCCAGGTCAAGAACCGCATCAAGTCACCCAGCAAGACGGTGCTGGAGTCGCGTATTGGGCCCCATCTTGTGTCTGGCATGTCGAAGCAATGTCTCGAGTTGTTCATCGACCTCAAAGGGAACGCCCAGCCAGAGGGTTGCTCTTATTCGCAGCGATGCCACCCGGCACCAAAGTCAAACTCAGAACTCGACACAGAGTCGCTGCTGCGTCATCATCTCTGGGTCAGTGGCCTCGACCGGTTTCCAATCCTGGGTCAGCTTGCGAGCCCAGCCAAGGATCTAGTCTGCTTGCTGTTCGGTAGTGCTGACTCAATCGACACGGTCGAATTCGACCAAGCTCGGGCGAGGTATGTACGCAGTAAGAAGACCAATCAGGACGCCTGGGACGAAGCACAAGTGCGCATTAGTGGCGCGCTCGTCAGCGTCAAATCGCCATCGGACAAACTACGAGGCAAGAGAAAGCACCGCTGACCGCTGTCACTGGATCGGCTCGGTATCTTCTGCATTTCCGGCCATCTTGGTAGTCTCGGCCGACTTTGTACTTAGTCATCTTCCGGCCCATAGGCGCAATCGGCTGAGCGCGATCAGACAAAAGGGGGTATTGCGATTTTTCAGTAGGGGGTTTCAATATTTATGTTAACTTCGAATTTGTGACGAAAATCGAACTTTTTAATGGAAGGTGTAACGTTGAATGGCTTCTTATTGAGCAATGATGTGTGATCATTAGTCATGCACACCCACTGGTTGATGTATGACACCAGTTGGTTGACTGTGAGATCAACCATGTATGATGCCTGAGTTGTGATCTTGAGCAATGCATCGTAAATCCTAAGATATTCAACCAAGAGTCTGAGTTATGATACCACAAGACCAATCAATTGTTTATCAACACCAGTGATCAAATGCACAGAGGCTGGAAGTGAAAGGGAAAGGTAAAAGTACTGCAACTACATGAACCAGTCAGTTGGAATGGCCAAGCAATGGTGAGTATTCAGTATATGTGAGTAAGATGAAGATTTGATGATATTTCAGTGGTGGGTGTGATTGGTATGTACATTATATATGTATCAAGGGGCATGGGGACTCAGTGCAATGGTTAGTGTGGTCTTTGCTGTTTGGTCAGTGTATCTATTGTCAAATGTTTGTGTTCCTTCAGTGAGAAGTGACATTGCCCAGGGCATGTCTCCATCCAACCAATCACATTCTACCATGTGGTGTGTCACATTGGAGTGTGTATGTGTCATAGGAAAAGTTTTGTCTTGGTGTTGAACCAAGTGTTCTCATTGGGTGAGTCAAGTGATCCTTTGGTTGGATCCAGATGAATGGGTTGGTTGTGTATATTTGGCATTGGTGGCATTGATTCATTCCTTGCATCAGATGCAAGGGCATGCAAGGAGTCATGTAAGTGGGAAAATTAGATGCCATGCATCTGGCATGTGGATTATGATGAATATCCTCCAGTGGTTGTGAGGATTTGTCAGTTGGTGTGACAGCCAACCAAAGGGGCACATAAATGGCCAGTTGGTTTGGGGACCAACCAGTTGGTGTGTGCTTCCATGGTGAAGTATCCAAGTATGAGATGAACTGGCAGAGTACCATGTACTCCAACACAAACACCATCTGCACCTTGTGTGGCAAGCCAGTCACAATTACATAAGATAAATTCCAAAGTCAAAGCTTGAGTTTTGCTTGGTCACCTCTGTTGGAAAACCATCTTCCTCCACATCAGTGATACTCCCCACTCTACCAGTCCAGGAGCTCTATCACAACCACATGCATTTAATTCCCATGTTTTTTTCTACACAGAGAGATCTGCAGTTTTCCATTGGCAAGATTTGCTGACATCAGTATCAGCTACTCTTGGTAGCTGACATCAGTATCAGCTACTCTTGGTAGCTGACATCAGTATCAGCTACTCTTGGTAGCTGACACCATGCCCAATCTGACACCATGCTCAAGTCTTCAGGATGACCCTTCCATGCATGGCATCATCCATTGTGACAAGTTCCCCAACATCATGATTGGATATCTGATGATGGAACACATATATCAAAAACACTCTCTCTTTCAGTTCTGATCTCATGGTTGTACAACCACTCCACAGTCTTTCTGTGTGTTTTATCTTCTGCCCTTGCCTTGTATCTTAGTATCTCCCTATGTTGTCACCATGTGTGTGCTGTAGGCAAGGCATTCACTATATATGGATCACCCTTACAGTGGTCCCACAATCTTTTACTCAATCAAATCATTCTTCACTTTTCCATACCTCTTTGTCATCTGTCTGTCTCATTCCTTCTGCCATCCAGGCAAGTGTTGTACCACCATCAGTGGTTCCCCCCTCAGCCCTCTGCAAGTCCTTTATCATTGTACTCAGTGGTTATGCAACATATCTAAGCTGAATTATCCTCAGACTGAGCTCTACATGCAATTCCACCATTGGGAAGACTTTAGCAAGCTAGCTACTTGCTTCAGATCTCTTGGCAGATACTGGACACTTTTCACCTGGCAATTCTCTGCCTTTGGTAGCTCCTTGGCAGTGGTCAATTTCCAATAGGTTATGAGCCCAAATGCAAGTCGATTGGAAGCCACTCATCAGTACAACACTCACTCAAACAACAGAAGGAATCTTCATTTGATTCCAGACAATGTAGCTACCAACATCACTATCCCTGTAAGTGACAACTCTTCTTGTACTCCATCATCTTTTACTACCTTGTCAAATACCCTTGATCCTAGGAGACATCACAATATGGCTACTGATCAAGCCAACATTAATCCTTCTATGCAGAGGCTCCCTTGCCTCCATGATTCAGTTGACTACTTCAGATGGTGATCCAAAAGTAAGACCATCTTGATGCAAAAGGGTCCTGATATCTATGATGCCATCATGATTGCGACTCCAGTACCTCCCCTTGGCACAGAGGAATACCAGGAATGGCATCACTTCAATCTTACTGCCCACAGCATTCTTCTCATGAGCATGTCAACCAAAATAGCTACAGCAGTTGAACACTACAAAATGGCTCATGAAATCTGGATTCACCTCAAAAGGTCTTTTAGCCAGAAACTCCATTATTATCTTGAAGAGATTGAGACCAACTTCAATAGTCTTCATCAAGGCAAAGCCTCCATTGCTACATATATGACCAAGATTGCTATGATGGCTGAGCAACTTAAGTTGGGCCAAGTTGAGGTTACTTGGCACAAGCATTTTACTGTCCTCATGAAAGGACTACATTGTGAATATGCAAGCATTCATTCCCAGTTGGAACAAGATTACCAGCAATGCTGAGAGATCCAGACTCTTCAGGTTGTGTGTGCTGATGGTGAATCTGAGCCCCTCACCATCATGAATACTGCCATTGATGAGAAAATTGAGTACAACCAAATTGTTGATCAACTCAAGGCTGAAGAAATCAGGCTAGGTCTCCATGTCTATGGAATGAACCAGCACCCTCAGCAACATGTCTCTGCCTTCTATACACAAGACCAGGGCCACAAGCCCAATTTGTGATCCAAGAAGTCTCAGCAATCACTGAAGGGTCACCAGCAGAATTCCCAAACTGGGCAGCAGCAGAGTCACAGGCCTATCAAGGAAGTTACCTGCCATCATTGCCAAGAGAAAGGCCACTATGCCAACAGATGCAACAATCCCAGAAAAGAGTGAAAGAGCAAAACCACTCTCATTACTGGCCCTGTCACTCCCAAGACTGCATTATTGACCACCAACAACAGCTATGGCAAGCCTACAGACTGGATTCTCGATTCAGCATTGACAGTGCACATTTGCATTAATAAGGATTTATTCTGTGACCTCAACAACAAAATTACTGCCCCTATCCAGAGCAGCAGCTTGGAGCATGTCAAGGTTTGAGGTAAAGGCACTGTCAAGATTCTTGCTGATCTCAGCAATGGAGAGAACCATACTCTCATGCTGCAGAATGTGTATTATGTTCCAACATATGCAGCCAATCTCATTTCACTCAACCTTGTTGCCAAAGTCACCAAGATTAGTATTTTTGGTGGCAAGCTCATCTCAATGAAGCATGGTCAAGTCATTTTCAGAGGCACAACTTGCTGCATGCTCACCTTCCTCAATCAGCCTCAAGCTAAGTTTGCCATGCTCACCACAAAGGAAGCGACAATGGAGACCACCTGGCACAAACATCTTGGTCATCCAGGAATGGCCCAAATGAAAGAGATCTTGTGTCTCATTCCTGACATTGCTAAAGAACTGGACATCACCAAGTGTGATGTTTGTGAAGTCAGCAAATTGCACAAGCAGCCTTTTGGTCCCAGTACCATGATGGCTACTGAGCCCCTTCAGCTCATCCATTCTGATGTCATAGGCAAGATGAGGGATGTCACTCCTGAAGGTTTCCAATATGTGGTTACCTTCATCGATGACTTCACTCATTTCATCACTGTGTACCTCATGCAACACAAGAATGAAGTCTTCTCTGCATTCAAGACATATGTCAGCAGTCACACACCAGACATGTGAAATCGAAGTTAACTTGAGGTAAATGTCGATTTCATTTGAGTTTGAGGTTAACGGCCAGTAAATGTCGATTTCACTTGAGATCGATGTTAACTGCATCTTATGCTCGATGTTGACTGACCGCTGTTGCCACTCCATCCAGAGGTAATGTGGCATGTTTGTGGTAGCCTGGAGTGTGTCCTACACTTGACAGGAGTGGGCTAACTGTCCTCATGTAGGTATGCAGTGTGGATGAACTGCACTGCCATCATCAGAGATGATGCTCGAGGCTGTATGATGCCAATAGTCAGTGTCATCATATAGTAATGGTACTGGTGGAGGTTCCAGGACCATGGTGTAGGTTCCACCTGCACAGGTGAGGCCTGTGGCACCAGTGGTGGTTCTGACTGATGTCTATATGTACTCTGACTCAAACAGAGGCACACTGAGTAGTAGCAATGACTAGGATTGCTACTCTATGAGACAAAGGGTGTGAGTGTAGTGATACTAACATACTGACAAGTAAAATGAATGGTAGAGTGGATGAGGCCCCACCTCTCCACTCGTACAGGGAATGTGTATATATGCATGTGTGTATGCTGGTGTCTGACCAGTGGCCCTTAGCTAGCTCCATGGCCTTGAGCCAGTGTTGGGCTCCCTTTCCCTTCCTGCAGGTCCCCCTAACTATGCAGGGGCCCCTGCACCTTACCTGGCCATTACTGGTTGGCCTAGGGTCATCAGCAGCACCCTCCAGGTGCTGCTGACATCATCGCTGATCACCCACAGCCCATTTGGGATGGTGTCATCATAGTCATTGCTTGTCATGTTCATTCCACAGCATCATATGGCCCTGTAGGTGAAATCGATGATAAGGCCTGCTTAACATCGATTTCATCTGAAATCAACTGTAAGACACATCTAACATCGATATCAATTCGAGTTCGATTTTATGTCCTGTGACATTACCCCCATTTTCAGAGCTGAGCTCCTGCAAAGTAATGAAGTCCATCCAGAGCCTAATTCTTCATGGCCTGTGCAGAAAAGGGTGGCCTGTATTCATGGTGTTGGCAGTGTTCCTTCCTTTTCTTCCCTCCTTCTCATCATCATCTACCACAATGCCACCACTTACCATGTCAGCCCCCTCATCCAACCCTCTGTTGCACTGCTTGACTCGTTGGGCAGCCCCCATTGCTCCCTGCATGGCTCTCCATCGCACAAGCCATCGCTCCTCTTCCCCTGCTGCTCCTGCAGCTCAGGCTCCCTCAACCATTAGTGGCACCATGCCTGTCTCGGTGCAGTCAGTGGGTGCCAGCCCTGACCCCTCTGGTGGCAATACCGGCTCTGCTGTCGGGAAGCCTGTGGATCCTGCAGCGCTGCACACCACTTCTGAGGCAGCTGTCATGCCTGTTGAGGAAGCTGTGGCTGCCTCACTGGTGGAATTGGCCTCCCATGGCCCTCCTGCTCCCATCCTTGAGCCTCTCTTCCTGGGCATGTGCCCTCCCAGCGAGGAGCACCAAGAGGCATACAAGGCTGAGTTGGCATGCCCTGACAGTGCTCCCACCTCTCCTGCGATGCCTGGAATGCCTGCATATGTTCCATCACCTCCTCCTCCAGGGGTGATGTGGAGGGATACTCCCTCCAACAGCAGGCACATGCCTCCTCCCCCAGTGCCTCTGCACTGCCCCTCTCTGTTGCTGCTGGTGGCCCACACTCCAAGTTGGGCTGAGATCGCTGCCTGGACCCAGGTACTCTGGGCTCCAGTGCTGCTGATCCTTTACATGGCTGGCCATTACCCTGAGCTTTGGACCATCACTCAGGGCGATGCTGCAGATCGATGCATCCACAACATCATTATGTGGCATCTGACTGAGGGTTTGGCCCCCTGGCTGACTTGGACTTGTGAGCACTGTGCAGCACTCCAGATTCCATAAGTCACCCCCTCTGCTGTCCTCGCTGAACTTGTTGAGCTCGTTTACTGACCTTCTGCTTTGACTTTGTTGCCCAGTTGCTTTCCCTCATTGTTCATGGATCTGCTGGGTCAGTGGTGCCATGTGCCTGCATCATGCATGCACTGCCATGCTGCAGGAATAGCACACTGCCATCAGTCCATTGCTCACCACCCAGCATTCATCTACCATGGTGACTTGCTCAGCTGGCAGCACAGGCATCACAAGCATGGCACTGAGCATGCCCACCTCTTGACACCTGAGGGGGTCAGTATGGGCAAGGTTCATCATGATGACCATGTCTACCCACCCACTGATGATTGCCACTGGGCAATGGCCATGGTCTGGCTTTGGCACCTTGACAATGCCAACTTCCCTGGCATCTTGCATGCCATGCACCAATACATGGTGGTGAACAGCACTCTCATGAGTGAGCGCCAGCCCCATGAGTTGTGCTCCTGCCCTGGCAGCCCTCCTCCACCTGTGGACACACCATTGTCCCCTCTGCCAGTACCTGAGGGTGAGGATGGCGAGCCCTTCTACATAGACATGTAGATTAGTCCTCTTCTCGTGCTGTGTTCATCTCCTTTGAAATCCACCGCTGTTCCCCTTGTCCTCTTGTATGTGCCTCATGAGTGTCTGATGAGCTTTGACACTGAGACTGGAGCCTTCCTGGCAACTTTTCCTCCTGTGGGGCTGACCTTCTTGAGATCAAGGATAAAGTCATGTAATCCTCAATTTCATGTGAGATCAACTGTAAATCGCTTTTAACATCGATTTCATACAAGTTCGACTGTAACATGCTTTTAATGTCGATTTTGTGAAACTGAGGAGATGGCCCTATTCTTGAGTGGGGATGCCTCCCCCCCTCAAAACCTCATAGTCCCAGATGAGGTCAGGGCAATTGAGGTTCTTGGCAGGCTCCCAGGTCACCTGTTCTTCAGGATAGCCCTTCCAGAACACCTTGTACTGGAGTTGGCCATGATGGATTCGATGGTTGAGGATGTGCTCAACCTCAGACTCCAGCTCATCATCATGCAGTGGTGTTGTACAAGGAGCTCGTTGCACCCTGCCAGTTGGCTCGCTGGCTGCTTCTCCAGCATGGAGATGTGGAAGATGTCATGGACTTTGAAGGTCACTGGAAGTTGTAAGTGGTATGCTTGCCATCCAATGCATTCCAGGATAGGAAAGGGGCCAGCAAAGCATGTGTTGAGCTTGGGACTAGGTCATTGAGTCTTCCAGTTCTTGTGGTTGATGTAAACAAGGTCACCAACTTTGAACTCCATGTCCTTGTGCTTGCAATTGTATTGCTCTACTGCTCATGCTTGTGCTTGTCAGATGGCTTCCTGAAGGTACTCAATCCGATCCTTGGCAGTCATGAGCCATTCGTGCTGTCCCAGGTTGTGTACTCCAAGTCACTCTGGGATCCCTGGGTGAGCCTTGGGGTTCCAGCCATAGCACATGAAGAAAGGTGATATGCCAATGCTGCTGTGTACCATGTTGTTGTACATGAACTCAGCCATGGCCAACAAGGCATGCCAGTTGTCCTGTTCATAGTTGCAGTACATATGGAGGTACTGCTCAATGACTTGGTTTACCTGCTCAGTCTGCCCATCAGTCTGTGGATGATAGGCTGTGCTGAGGGAGTGGTTGATCCCGAGTGTGGTGGTGAATCGCTTCCAAGTTGCTGATATGAATTGTCATCCTTGGTCAGAGACAATGTGGTCCAGTATGCTGAAGCATATGAAGACCATAGTCTCTAAGAGCATGGCAGTGTTGCCTGATGTTGCAGACTTGTGAGTCAGTGCCAGGACAGCGAACTTGGTGAGGTGATCAACTACCACCAAGATGGAGTCATAGCCTTCTGATGGTGGCAGGCCTTCGATGAAGTCCATCGAGATGGAGCCCCAAGGCTGCTCAGGCATGGACAAGGGTTGTAGAAGGCCATACAGCTGATGGCATGGGGCCTTGTAATGTGTGCACACTGGGCAGCTGGCTATGTAGTCTGCTATCCATGCTGCCATGCATGGCCAATAGTAATGTCATTGCGCTAGCTCCATTGTCGCATCTTGTCCAATGTGCCCAGCAGTTGGTCCATCATGGCACTGCGACATTACCATGTAGCACAGGTGCTCGACCGATAGAGATTGGCCTCATACCTTGGCCACGCTCTTGGTGTTGTTGCTACCCTGCCTGCCAGGTAGCATGACCTTTGGCACAACCAAATGGCCATTCTTGTACCACAAACCATCCTTTCGCTCGAAATGGCCTTGATCATACAGCCCTACTAGTACATGGTCGAGGGGCTGGAAGGTCCTGACGAGCTCCTTGAATCCACCTGCTACGATATCTGCCATAGAGGGCAATGCCAGAGGTGCTTTGTGAGATCAACAATTATTGTCCCTTATGGTCAAACTCAATTGAGTTTGATGATTACATGTGTTTTCAGTTGAACTCATTTGAGATCGACATTTAATGGCATTTATCATCGATTTCATGTTGGGTTTGGCAAATAGTTGGGCCAGCAGCAGCTGTCGAACATTGTGCTCTTGTTCTTCACCAGCAGGCTGCATATCGCTTCACCTTGTTAAGGCATCAGGCTCACCTGCTTTGTCCCCTGGCCTGTATTGTAGAATGAAGTCGAAATTGGCTGGTAACACTGCCCACCGAGCTTGCCAACTGTTGATGTGCTGTTGAGACTTGAAGTACTTGAGTGCTTCATGGTCTGTGAGTATGACAAGCTGTGATGGCAGGCCTGCCAGCATATGGCACCACTGGGTCAGGCATGCCACCACTGCAAGCAGTTCCTTGTCATGGATCTCATAGTTTCGCTCTGCCAAATTCATCTTGCAAGAGTAGAAGGTGAATGGATGCCATCGTCCCTCATGCTCCTGTTTGAGGACTCCAGCTATAGCATAGTCGCTGGCATCAGTCTCCATTTGCATGGGCAGGTGGTAATCGAAATGGCAGAGTACCCCTGCTGATGTGAATGCTGCGATGAGACTGTGGAATGCCCTCTCTGCCTCCTCTGGCAGCTTGAACTTCTTGAAGCACTCGGTTGGCTTGACTAATGACATAAGTGGCCTTGCAATGTGTGCGAAGTGCAAGATGAATTGTCGATAGAAGTTGGCGAAGCCAAGGAAGCGCTGGATGTCATGGATCAACTCAGGGACTGGCCATTCCTTAATGGTCCATACCTTCGATTCATCCATCTTGATTCCTTGCAGCATGATAACATAGCCTAGAAACTTGACAGTTGTGGTGTGGAACTCACATTTCGACAGCTTTGCGAAGAGTCAGTGCTTGCATAGTCGCTGTAGCACATCCTGTACATGGCCAACATGCTCCTTCAGGTGGTTGCTGAAGATGAGGAAGTCATCTAAGTATACTGCCATGTAGATACCAAGGATATCATGGAAGATACTGTTAACAAGCAACTGGAAGTGTGAGGGAGCATTCACCAGCCTGAATGGCATGACAAGGTACTCATAGAGCCCAAGTTGGGTACCAAAAGCTGTCTTCCATTCATTGCCATCTGTGATTCATACCAAGTTATATGCTGCCTTGAGATCCAGCTTACTGTAGACCTTGGCCTTCTGTAGTAGGAAGAGCTGCTCCACAATGAGGGGTAATGGGGCACAATTCTTCACCATAATCTCGTTGAGGCCTCAGTAGTCAACACAAAGCCACATGCCTCCATCCTTCTTTGGCACGAAGAGCACAGGTGAGCATGCTGGGCTCTTTGACAGGTGGATGAAGCCCTTCATGATGTTCACATCGAGGTATTTGCATAACTCTTCCAGCTCTTTGGGTCCCTGTAAGTACAGAGGCCTGCAAGGTGGCTGAGTGCCTGGCAGTAGCTTGATCGAGAGATCATGGTCCATCCTTGGAGGCAACTTGTCAGCTTTGGTCTCACAGAAGACCTGGTGGAGATCCTGGTATTCCTCAGGTATCTCCTTCACCTTTGGCTCCTCCTGAGGTTCAACCTCCATCTCGATACCTTTGTCACTGCCTGTAGGGACGAAGCTGTACATGGGTACTGTGGCTGGATCGACATTCAGGAGCATACATCCTATGGGACCGTCATGGAGGGCTGCTCATATGAGCTGTTCAGCAGAGACAAACTTGTTCCCATGAGCTACGAGATTGGTTGCTGAAATCGACATTAAGGGTGCATTATCTTGGATCTCGGTTGAAATCGAAGATATGCAGTGTTTATCATCGATTTCAGAGGAAATCGATGATAACTGCCCTTTAACTTCGATTTCGAGACCAGGCTGGAAATCAAGAGTACTGGTGTGCCAATCTACACTGGGCCTGAGTTTCCTGAGTAGCTCATAACCTAGGATGACATTGTAGTCATCGATGTCTGTCACCTCTGCTTCAAAAGGACTGACTAGGTAACCTCCTATGCCTGCGGTGACTGAGGCAGCACTGTTGATCTGTAAAGTGTGGCTGGTAATACCATGAATGCTTCTCTTGTGTATGGGTTTTGTGGGTATTTGATGGGTTGAAATGAATGTACAAGCAATTATAGACACTCCAGCGCCTGTGTCAGCCAGCATTTGAGCTGGGTGACCTGCAATGGTCCCATTGATCTTGAGTACTGGCTTCCATGATGCTGCAGAGAAACAGAAACAACAGTCTTGGTATGTACAGTGTGATGACAAGGATGGATTCAGGGCAATGCATGCCATCAGTGCGCTGTCCCATGCCCATTTCCCTGGTTGGTGTCACCTTCCTGGGATTGGGTGTTCTCCTCATCCTCATCGGTGTAGGCAGCCAGGTCGATGTCAGCTTCCTGGTTGCCTTCCTCAGATGCCTCTTCATCATCTCTAGCATCTTCAGCTTGCTGGTTGATAGCATAGACATGGCCACTCTGTGGAATGGGGCTGCAAGGTGCACCTGTCAGACCAGGTACCCAGGGCACAGCCTTGGGACAGTTGCGATGCCAATGGCCTGTCTGGCCACATAGGCTACATTGGTCTGGTCTGAAAGTGGTGCCACTGATGTTGGTCACCAGCAGCTTCTGAGCCAAGTGAGGAGGCAAGGGCCTCCTAGGAGCGGTATTGGGTATGGCTCCACTATGCTGACCCCAACTGCTTATCCTGTTGCTAAATGGCGGTGCCTCCTTCCCTTTCCCCTTGTCCATAGTGGGCACTGCTGCACCAGCAGGATGAGCTGGGGTCGAGAGGAGACAGGCATTGTTGGCATCCAAGGTTCGAATGCAGTCAATGCTCTCCACACTGTGATACCATTCCCAGAGGTCGGAAGGGGGATCACACTCGAACTTTTGATGCATCCTGGCAGTGAGACCCATCTTGAAGAGACCCATGATGAGCTTAGGGTTCCCATCGAGGCCTGCACAGTTTGCTAGGCCCTGGAAGCGCTCAATGTAGCAAGTGGCCATACCTGGCTCATCGCTGGTTTGACAGAGGATGGAGAGCTCAGCATAGGTGGTGAACGAGTCAACCATCTGACTGAACTGGTCCCTCAACTGGGCACAGAACATGTCCCAGTCATGGAACAGCTGTCCTTGGAGCTTAGGGTCGACCTGTAGCTTAGAGTCCCACCATTCTTTGGCTGAGCCTTCTAATCGCTCCAAAGCAATGGCCACTCAATGCTGATGGCTTGTGATACTGTATTGAGCAAACCAGTTGTTGGCCTTGATGAGGAACAGCTCAACATCCTTGGTGTCCAGCTTTGGGAATGGGATCTTCATGTCTGCCAGGAGTGCCTTAGACTCTTGGCCCTCACCTTTGAACACAGTGATGGGCTTGAGAGGCTCACGATGATGCCTAGGACCCATAGGAGTTGCATACACATTGATGTTGCTGAACTCTGCAGGCCATGCCTTTGCCATGGACCTAGGCATCAGTGTTTGTGGATCCTCCACTTGAGCAAACCTGGTCTGAGCCATTGTTGGCTCACCAAGAGAGGAGGCTGACCTTGTATGGCCTACTGGCAATGGTGTAGCTGGCTCCTCACCTTGGTACAGCCACCAGTTACCTAGCATGGCTCGCTGCCATTCTCGGTTTGCTTCAGCTTCTTGTTGCTGTTGCTCCATCATCTGCTGGAGCATGGCTACCACTGACCTGAGGTTGATGGCTCTGAGGTGCTCCTCAGACTGATCATCAGTTGCCATGGTGAACATGGGGCACTGCTTGAACAATCCACTCTAATGTCAGCAGTTGCATGCCAGACATGTGAAATCAATGTTAACTTGGGGCAAACATTGATTTCATTTGAGTTTGAGGTTAACAGCCAGTAAACATCGATTTCACTTGAGATCAACATTAACTGCATCTTATGCTCAATGTCAACTGACCACCATTGCCACTCCATTCAGAGGTAATGCAGCACGTTCAGGGTAGCCTGGTGTGTGTCCTACACTTGACAGGAGTGGGCTAACTGTCCTTGTGTAGGTATGCAGCATGGGTAGACTGCACCACTGTTGTCGGAGATGATGCTTGTGGCTGTACGATGCTGATATCCAGCATCACCATATAGTAATGGTACTGGTGGAGGTTCCAGGACCATGGTGTAGGTTCCACCTGCACAGGTGAGGCCTGTGGCACCAGTGGTGGTTCTGACTGATGTCTATATGTACTCTGACTCAAACAGAGGCACACTGAGTAGTAGCAATGACTAGGATTGCTACTCTATGAGACAAAGGGTGTGAGTGTAGTGATACTAACATACTGACAAGTAAAATGAATGGTAGAGTGGATGAGGCCCCACCTCTCCACTCGTACAGGGAATGTGTATATATGCATGTGTGTATGCTGGTGTCTGACCAGTGGCCCTTAGCTAGCTCCATGGCCTTGAGCCAGTGTCGAGCTCTTCCTCCCTTCCTGCAGGTCCCCCTATCTATGCAGGGGCCCCTGCGCCTTACCTGGCTGTTACTGGTTGGCCTAGGGTTGTCAACAGCATCCTCCAGGTGCTGCCGACATCATCGCTGATCACCTGCAGCCCATTTGGGATGGTGTTGTCATAGTCATTGCTTGTCATGTTCATTCCACAGCATCATATGGCCCTGTAGGTGAAATCGATGATAAGGCCTGCTTAACATCGATTTCATCTGAAATCGACTGTAAGACACATCTAATGTTGGTCTCAATTCGAGTTTGATTTTATGTCCTGTGACAACATATTGAACCCTCATGGAGAATCAGACAGGTCAAACCATTAAGTGGCTGCAAACTGACAATGGTGGAGAATATATCAATCGCGATTTTGGCAGTTAACTGTTGGAGTACACAGTACTCTGCCAGTTCATCTCATACTCAGATACTTCACCATGGGAGCACACACCAACCAGTTGGTCCTTGAACCAACTGGCCATTTACATGCCCCTTTGGTTGGCTATCACACCAACCACCAAATCCTCACAACCACCAGAGGATATTCATACTAGCCCACATGCCAGATGTGTGGCATCCAATTTTCCCACTCCTGTGACTCCTTGCATGTCCTTGCATCTGATGCAAGAAGCAAATCAACACCACCAACACCAAATATACGTGACCAACCCATTGGTCCAGATCCAACTGAAGGATCACTCAACTCACCCAATGAGAACACTTGGTTCAACACCAAGATGAAACTTTTCCTATGACACACACACTCCAATGTGATGCACTGCATGGTAGGAATGTGATTGGTCAGGTGGAGACAAATGTCAGGCAACATCACTTCTCACTGAAGGAACACAAACATTTGACAATAGATACACTGACCAAAAGGGTGTGGACTACACTAACCATTGCATCAAGTCTCCATCCCCCCCCCCCCTCGATGCATATATAATGTACATACCAATCACACCAACCATTGAAATACCATATAATCTTCATCTTACTCACATATACTGAATACTCACCATTGTTTGGCCATACCAATCAACTGGTTCATGTATTTGTGGTAACTTTCCCTTCTGCTTCCAGCCTCTGTGCATTCAATTGCTGGTGTTGATAAACAATCAATTGGTCTTGTGGTATTGTAACTCAGACTCTCAATAGAATATCTTAGGATTTATGACATGTTTCTCAAGATTGCAACTCAGGCATCATACATGGTTGATCTCACAGTCAACCAACTGGTGTCATACATCAACTGGTGGGTGGGTGTGACTAATGATCGCACATCATTGCTCAATAGAGAGGTTTTGGTTGAGAAACATCTATCTCACGCAGTTCATTGGCTGAACTATGTGAGATGGTGGTGGTGGTGGTGGTGGTGGTTTGGAAGAGAGTCAGATGGTTGCAAGCTCAGTCTTACTCAGTTTGGGATGCAGGTGCAGAATTTGAAATTTTTTTTTCCATTCACATGATGTGTCTTAGTCAGCAAATATGCACAATTTGTCAATATCAGGCTCATAGGTCACTGATGAGCCCCATACAGTTGGTGGTAGTGGTCATCATCATGATCAGGCACAGACTGTAGATAAGGTTAATTGAGTTTGGGATCTGCAATTGATGAACCTTGTTACCCCACAAACACTGCATGTGTGACCTCAAACTGCATTCAACAGCCATGAACTCCTCTTTCAACACACCTTTCAAGCTCAACCACCTTCCACCACCACTCAGGGGCCCCTTAATGTCGCTCTCAAACAGTGGCGATGTCAATACCATTGCAATTACAGACGATTCTGATGAAGAAACCCAGCATGAATGCTCCATTCCATGGCCAGTGACTCCTGTACATTCTCAAGCTCTGCCTGTACTTGGTTCTCAAGCCTCACAAGTAATGCCAGCGTCATTTGAGTCTCCAGCTGCTTCACAGTCATCTGAATGTTTAGGATCTCAAGCTCAATGGGACTGTTGCTCAATGGAGATCCTCATTAAGGCTGTCATAACTCATAATCCAAACATTGCATGCACAAACAGCGACTGCAAGCTTGCCTGGAACAATGCAGTTATCGAATTCAACACAGTCTGTGCAAGGGAAGGGCTTCCTGAACGCAGTGAGAGGGCTATCAAGATCAAGTTTGGACATCTTGTGGACCATTGCAAGAAGAGGAATGACATCAACCCTTGTGCAAGTGGCATCATTGAGTTCACCAGCAAGTATGAGGCTCTGCTCGATGAATTCATTGAATCAGAAGCATACATTCTGTGATGATGTGCAGCACAGTTTTCTGCAGTTGAGCTTGATTGTGAAGAGCTTGCTCAGATGGCTTCAGATGCTAGGCAACACTGGTGTCATGATCAATGACAATCATGTGTGAATGCCACTGCTCCCACATGCAATCTCAGGCCTCAGAGTCTGATGGAGATCATTCCTTTGATTCACAAGTCTGTAAATGTAAAAGGAACACCGCCACTGATGCCTTTGCTGCATGGATGGAGAGCACAGAGTGTTATCATGAGTTTGAGAAGGAATTCAAGCTACAGCAGCTCAATCTCCTGAAGGTCCAAACCGAGGCACAGATGCAGCTTTCGCAGGCAACATTGGAGCACAACACTCACATTCAGACAGGATTGCAATTGAAGATCAGCATTCTTGAGGACCAGAATCATTGTATGGAGAGTATGATGACTTTGATGATGAGTATGCTGCAGGGTTTGGCTGGAAGGTCAGCTCATCTGCCAAACCTGGTGTCTGTCCCACCTGCACTCAACACAATCCCTCAAGAAACAACACCAAGCAGCCAACGATATGGCAGTGCATCCATCCTTTCTGATGTGAGTACTTCATCTCGATGGCACCAAAGCTCTCAAGCACCCTCACAGCTGCAGAATGGACATTTTGGGGGATTTCATTAGCAATGCTTGTATACTCGATTCCTTGTGATGTATATACATGAAATGAAATCAAATAGCATTATTGACCATGATCTCCTCCTCGTTCTCTGCCATTGCTGGTGAGTTGATGCCACTCTTGCTCATGCTGGGATCAGGTGATACCCATGTTCTTCTCACCCATGGGCTGGAGAAGTACTCATCCAGCGTTGGCAGCATGCAACCCATCCTCTTGTTAACCTGGTTACTGACAAGGCACATCTTGGCATTGTACAAGATGACCCCTACCATCCAGTCCTGCCCAATTGGTCCCAGTCCTGACTTCTGCTGGCGCTTCACACTGAATCATGGCCACTGACCTGGAATGAGTCTGATAGCCCACTCCACTTGCACTCTGAACTTACTCATGATGTAATTGAAGTCTGATTGATATGAGGATATGGTGTTGCCCCAAAACTTGGTGATGATTGCTGTTGAGTTCCCATATGCTTGGTCCCCAAAGAGGTACAGCTGCTCACCATCCTTGTTCTTGGCATGCTGTTCAGCCCATTCTACGAGTCTTGTGTGGGCCATGATGTGTGCATCATGTCTGCAACCCTCAAATGGCAATGAACAGAAGATCAGACCATCCAGACATGAGATAAACTGATACTTAAGTGCATGACACTGCTTGTGGCCATTGTACATGAGCTCCTGTTGGATGGTTGGCATTGTGATTGGTTGTACAGTGCCATCGATGGCACCCCAGATCTGTGGCAGGCAGAACAGATGTTCTACTGCTGCAGCATAGTACTGGAGCCACTGAGGAACAGCTAGGCAGTGCTTTGGGCTCTGGATGTCAGCAAGGTGTCCCCAGCGCTGGAAGATCCAGTCACTCATGTACCTCACTGTCCTGGATATCCTGCTGTGTGACCAGCCATACTGGCCTTCGAGCAACCATGGCATTCTGTTCCTGAGCCAGGCACACAGCATGAAGAGAGCCGACTTCGAATCAACACAGTCTTGCACATGCATTCTCACTGGGTCAGGCAGCTTTAATGCATGGTGTATTGCTTCGAATTGCTCTGGTGTGAAGCCTGTGTCAGCCATGAAATGGGTCTCATCGACCTGGCAAAGGATGGCCTCGAACCTGCAAGGCTGCAGGTCAGTGGCTGGCCTCTGTTGAGTTGTAGCAATGAATGCAGCAGCTTTGAGAATAACATCAAGGAATGATGTGCTGGTGTCTTTGACTTGCATGATCACATGGAGAGCATCCGGTGCCTGGTGGATGCACCAGATAAACAGAGATAAGGTTACAGAAGGTGCAGGGAAAGGAGGAAGATGATGGTAGTACTACCGCCATCTGTGGTTTCGATGGATTTGGCAGTACTCTCTCAATGTAGACTATACTTTCACACAACACACATGCTTTGTAATCAAGAAAGTTGCTCAACATGTTACATTATAGCTAGAACCACATGATCATGGTGAGATGTGTCTAATGCTTCTCATCCTACTTACATACACAGTTCACCTAACAGAAAGTAGTTGTAAGATGAATCCAAATGGGTCATACAGACCTTGCTTATGCATGCATGCATCTGAAGTGAGCAAGACGGCTTTGCCAAGCTCAAAATGTGCAAGCAAGAGGTGTACCAAAACCTCACTAATAAGAAGCCAATTTGATGTTCCACCTTCCATTATTAACTTGTGGCTATTGGAAATTGACCACTGCCAAGGAGCTACCAAAGGGGGAGAATTGCCAGGTGAAAAGTGTCCAGTATCTGCCAAGAGATCTGAAGCAAGTAGCTAGCTTGCTAAAGTCTTCCCAATGGTGGAATTGCATGTAGAGCTCAGTCTGAGGATATTTCAGCTTAGATACATTCTGTAACCACTGAGTACAATGATAAAGGACTTGCAGAGGGCTGAGGGGGAACCACTGATGGTGGTACAACACTTGCCTGGATGGCAGAAGGAATGAGACAGACAGATGACAAAGAGGTATGGAAAAGTGAAGGATGATTCAATTGAGTAAAAGACTATGAACTGCCATAAGGGCAATCTATATATAGTGAGTGCCTTGCCTACAGCACACACATGGTGACAACATAGGGAGATACTAAGATACAAGGCAAGGGCAGAAGATAAAACATGCAGAAAGACTGTGAAGTGGTTGTACAACCACAAAGCTGGAACTGAAAGAGAGTGTGTTTTGATGTATATGTTCCATTGTCAGGTACCCATTGCAACATGAAAGAACTTGTTGCTATGTACAGTGCCATGCATGGAAGAGTCATCCTGAAGACTTGAGCATGGCATTGGAATGGGCATGGCATCAGCCACCAAGAGTAGCCAATACTGACATCAGCAAACATTGCCAACAGAAAACTGCAGATCTCTCCATGTGGGAAAACACAGGAGATAAGTGTGCATGGTCGCATTAGAGCTCCCAGACCAGCAGGGTGGGGAGTATCACCAAGGTGGAGGAAGACTGTTTTCCAACAGTGGCTTGGGGAAATTCCTTTTTCTTTTTTTTTCTTTTTCTTTTTTTTTTTTTTTTTTTTTTTTCGCGCCTTCATACTCCACTCCAGGCTCAGAATTCGTCGAGCTGAAAAAGTTTGCCGACTATCTTTGCTCAGCTCTCTTCACTACTTCTGCTGCGTCTCTGTCCGAACAGGCTCAGGACGACGGTTCTGGCTCTCAAGAGACAAGATATTCACAGCTCTGGACGGCTGCGTAACTCGGCTTGGGGCTTCACTGAAGCCAACAAGCGTTGGTGAGGCTTCCGCAACCATCTTGCGTCGTCTTCCTGCCGCTCTCAGCTTGCGATGGACAGCTTTTTCCCCAAGTGCTACCCCATCCCGCAATCTGTCTACAAATTCAGCTCTCAAGCCCGAGAGATCGATAGCAAGCCGGAAAGTGGCAAACGCACCCGGCTTCGCAACAAGAGCAGCGACTCGTGCTCAGGAGAACAGCGTGCCATTCGCGACTTTGTCGTTCAGCAAGGTGCTGTTTGACTCTGTTGTATCCGTCATGAAGGGCACAGCAAACGCTAGCGGCGGAGGCGCAGGTAGCAACTGGAAGGCGTTGAAGAAGACGCTCAACTCGGACGCTTCGACAGCCGCACACGGTCGTCGGAAAGCTTCCACTTTGCAGCCCAAGCCTAAACGTCCAAAGCCTGATGCTGCTGCTGCTGCTGCCAACGACGACTCTGAAGGCAGCCGAACGTGCAGCGCTGCTCCCACGTGCTTGCCGTGGTTTGCCGAGGACATTTCGGCTCAAGACCTCGAGCTGGTTCGTCAGAGTGCAGCGGACAAGATGTCGCGCAGTGCGCAGTGGGAAGGCATTATGGATGCCAAGCTCAAGAAAAAGGTGATCCTCAGTGGGTTGCCTTCCGATGCTAACCCGGCCAAGAAGGAGCCGGGGAATTACCTCGCTATTGATTGCGAGATGGTGGGGGTGGGTGCAAAGGGATCCGAGTCGGTCCTTGCGCGTGTCTCGATCGTCAACTTCCATGGGGCAACGATCATGGATCAGTTTGTGAGGCCGCAGGAGAAGGTGACCGACTATCGGACCTGGGTCTCTGGCGTCCGTGCCAAGGACCTCAAAAATGCGCCTTCCTTCAGCCAAGTGCAAGGCGAAGTGGCCAATTTGATCAAGGGCAAAGTATTGGTGGGACACGCGATTCAGAACGATCTAAAAGCGCTACTCCTCTCGCATCCCAAACCGCTCATCCGCGACACATCGACGTTCCAACCGCTGCGCGATCTGGCCAAGACCAAATATCCCAGCCTAAAAAAACTCGCCAAGCTCGCGCTGGGCATCGACATTCAGCTCGAAGGCGAACCGCATTCGTCAGTCGAAGACGCTCGAGCCACCATGGCCCTCTTCCGCAGCCAAAAATCCAAGTGGGATGAAATGCTGCGATCCAATGCTCACGGAGGGTTTGTTGGCGGGGGTGGAGCAAGCTCCAGGCTGATCTCGAGGGCAGGGACGGCGAGGAACAAGGTGTGGAAGCCTCCAGCGAGCAGCGTGGCGGTAGACGCTGCCTCGCCCGCTCTACACAAGAGGAGCACATTGATCTCAGCCACACCACGCGGCGGGGCAGTACTGCAAGATACGGTACGGCTCAAACCTCGAATGGCTGCAAAAACGGATTGGTGGAAAGACTCCATGTGAGAGAGAGCCTGCTGCGCTGTCAGCGTGGAGGTAAAGTTAGGATAGACTTGGATACTCCGAGCCACTCTTTCGCTCGATCTGCTCCCTTCCTCTCTGCCCTTGGTAGCGTGTTCTTACTTCGTCACTTGTTCCTCAATTCATCGTGTACTTGTATCTGCATCATCGTTTCGTCCCGTCATCAGTCCCCTTCATATTGGTGGTGGTTGTTGTTGTTGTTGTTGTTGTTGTTGTTGAAGTTTCGTAATCTCTTCAGAGCGGACCCAACGCTAGTGTGGCGTGAAGACGCATCAAAGCGACTGTCGTAGGCAACAATTACGCCACAACCATGAGTTTAAGTAGAGTACAAGAGGCTCAAGCCCTGGGAGGCTCTGAATGCATATAGCTGCATGTTGAATAAGAAAGAGAATGGCGGTACAGATCGAGGCGATCCGAGGCTGGTTTAGAATCGCGCAGATGCGTGATGGTCGCACGTGCCGTGATTTATATCTGATGTTAGCCGTCTGACCTTGCTATTTGAGTCATGGACCATGCCACGCCTATGCATCATCCTTCTTGGTAAGATGCGATCCGATAAGCTTTGCCATCTCGAAGGAGCTGTAACATTGAACACCCGAACCAACCGAAAGAGAGAGAGAGAGCCCCCCGAGACACCATCATCAGCACAACGGGTAAAAGCCAAAAGGAAGCGATAGGTTACGCTTGCTCGATCGACGACTCACTCTACCGATTCCTTGCCAAAGATGGAAGTGAGCTTGGCATCGCAAAGAATCTAAAAGTTGCAGAACTCGGCGCAGTCCGAACAGGAGCGAATAGGTGAGCAAGAATGCATGCATGCATGCGCAGAAAAAGAACCGGGCTGGTCCGCTTCAGTCGTCATGCTACTTACCTGTCGCTTGTTGCTCTCATTTTGAAGGTTATTTGACTTGATGTATGCCCAGAGCTGCTTAACCACCGCATGACGAGGCATCTATCGGAACGTATGACAAAGTATAGAAAAGATGGTAAGAGCAGAGGTCAGCAATTGGATAGGGGTTCGGTATGAGTGCTTTGCAGCTATTTGCTTTATGGAGAAGCGGGGATGCGGCAACGTACCTCGTTGCCACCACAGACTTCGGCCATCTTTGGAGAGAGGATCAGCGGCTTATTGAAGGGGTTGTTTGGGTTGGCCGCCCTCTTTTTTCGTGGTTCATCGTCATCGTCGTCCTCGGCCACGGTGCGCTTCTTGGTAGCCTTCTTCTTGGGTTTGGGATCGGGTTTTGGCTTGGTGCCGTTGGACGCAGGCGCGGCTCTAACCTGTGTAGACTTTGCGGGTGCGGGTGCGGTTGCGGGTGCTTGTGCTTGCTTGGAAGCAGCGGAAGAAGCCGTAGTGGGAGCTGCTTCATGACCACCTCTTACCCCACCTCTGCCTGGCAGAGCAAGACCAGCCGAAGGCGGTTCCGACGAAGCGCCATTATACGAGACTTGCGGTTGTGGAGGAGCAGGCATACCTTTCGAGATCTGGTCAAAACAGTCACGGATAACCTCATCTACCTGCTTTTTGCTTGCCGAGAGATCGAGTGCAGACGGGAGCGCATGGGGGGGTAGCTGAGCAAGCTGTGCGCGAACTTTTTTAGCAGAGATCGAGCTGAGATCGGCGTTGTTGAGGATGTGGATGATGGCAGGACGAAGAACGGCGACGATGGCCGGGTCGAGCGGTTGAGGCTGAGACATGGTGGTGGTGGTGGTGGTGGTGGTGGTGGATGTAAGGCGAAGGGGGAGCGCCGCGATGGCACTAGATATGCTGCAGGATGCGGTACGCTTGATGGGGATAGGGACAAAAGCAAGAGTGAGCAGCAGTGGTGGTGGTGGTGGTGGTGGCTTTGGCGTCTGGTAGCCAGAAGCGGAAGAGACCAACACGGATCGAGCGAGCGAGCGAATGCTGCGATGATGCAGAGAGATAGAAGCCGAGTTGTGCTGAGTTGCGGGACTGAAAGCTGGTCAGTCGCCGATGTGATGTGCGCGAGTGTCTGGCAAGTAATGACAATGGAGAAGGAAGCAAGGAAGAAATGACGACGATTGCGAAGCCCTCTCTCTCTCTCTCTCTCTCTATCTCTGTTTCAAGGATAGAAGCGAGCCGTAGCGTTGCAAGAAGAGACACTCGACGCTCTCTCTGCTTGGACACAAAGCTAGCTCAAGCCAGCCAGCCAGCCAGCCAGCCTTAGCAGCGCTAAATTCTAAAGTGGACCAAGCGCGACGCAAATATTTCCGCTCAGTCGGCTGCTGGCTACTGTACACTACAGTACACCTTTTTTTATTTTTTTATTTTTTTATTTTTTGCTAATTTTCGACACAGACGCGATTCATAGCTTGAACAAACTCCCCCCCCCTCTCAAAATCCAACGCAATCCAATCCACAGCAGCCCAAGACCTTTCTCAGTTACAAGACCATCGGGGAATTGCTATAACTAGTCTAGTCCCAACTTGACTTTGGTATTGTGGATGTTAGCATCTGTGCTGGGGACTTGGATCGGGCCGCTTGAGCTTGGCAAAGGGGGGGGGGGGGTTCATTAAGCTTGGAATGGGCGCGGCGGGAATGAGTGGCGGTTGCAATGTTGCCGCCCCGCCCACCACCACCCATTCCATTAGGGTTGTGCCTGGGCTTGGTGGGTGAAAGGGTTCTGTTCCGCCATCAGGCCGGGTCATTGGTGCGCCTTCCAGTTTATCGTTTGCCGCTGCCGTCTGGGCCCTTGTCGACAGATAATCTACTGTACACCATCACTTGTCTCTTGGCTTGGCTTGGCTTGGCTTTGCTGTGAGGCTTGCTCGCCCACAGTGACACTGCATGACTTGCCCAACAGGTTGTCTACAAAGCCGTGTGTGCAGTTGCAGTCGGCTCGTGACATAGACAGCAGCTGGAGTCGGTACCAGCACCAGCAGCAGGAGCAGGTGTAGCTAGCTTGTTGGTTTGCTGTTTTCACTTCATCTCGTCGCTTGCATTCAGCCTGCTCAAACACCGGAGCGGATGCATCGCTTTTCCTGTACACTTTGGGTGGAATTCAGGCAGGGTCTTGTTCAGCCAACAGCAAATAACTTGGTGGAGGGAAATTTCGGACGAGAGAGAGAGAGAGAGAGAGAGAGAGCAACCCCCAAAGTCACACGCCGAGTGGGGCAGGCAGGCAGGGCAAATGCATTCACATTGACACACACGCGTGGCCTGTGCCACAAATGTGACTGACTGACTGACTGACTGACTGCCAAGGCCCTCTCAACTCGTCTTGGTCAGACATATCACACTTGCCTTCCGCTCTTCCACCCGCTCTCCATCCATCCCACCATCCCACCTTCTCCCATCCTCAACCTGTCACGGCTGCGGCGACACGCACAACATGCTACAAGTCTAGGCAGCATCCTCTTTCCCCCTCTCACTCTGCTCATCTATCAAGACAAGTCGGTGGCCGGGTTGACACACAATGTCGTTGCAGTCTGGGGCATCTGCTCAGCCGGGGCACCAGGGAGCCATGTCCGATAGCGGTGCTTTGTATCACAGCCATCCGGGCGTGTTGGGGAGATCTAGCTCGGATAAGCCAGTCCCACCCACTCCATCGAACCGGCAGCAGGCGTCTTGCGCTCACGAGTCCAGCTCGTCGGCTGCGACTATACATCCCGACATGGAACAGCGCAAGGACCAATGGGTGGGTCGTGCCGATGACAGCGCATCGCGTGTTTATCAGCCGCACTCAAAGCCAAGGGATGTTTTTCTCCGCGTGCGCATCCAGAGCATCGAAAAAGCCAAAAAGGACTTGCTCGTTCGCTTTGATGCCCACACCAACTTGGCTCACTTTCGCGCCTCTTCATACCCAGGTGTCACTCGCACCTACCGCCAACTCTGCCTGTTTGCACTTGCACTCTCGCTCTCCAGCCCGGCCATCATTGTGCCGGCTTTGCCGCTTCCTTCGGCTACAGCGAGTGGGTTGCAGGATACGCGCATTCTGCGGCTCATGCTGGGTAGGTGGTTCTCGCGTGTTCTTGCAGAGCCGAGCTTGAGGGACCATGCGGAAACGCGCAATTTGATTGAGGCCGATTTTGCTTATGAGCCGACGCCGCCGGGTACGGGCAGCTCGGCGGCGGCGCGCAAACGCTTTGCAAATGCTATGGCTAGTGCCGCGTCAGTCGCTTATGGCGGTGTCGATGCGACGGGTGGGTTGCCTAATGGTGTGCTTGCCACATCAGCATCGGCTGGGTCTAGGATCAGCAGCGGTGGGTTTAGTATCCTTGGTCTAGGCGGAAGCTCGAAGGGTCTCAGCACTTCCAGAAGCGTCTATGATGATGATGAGGACCTCGTTGCAGCTCGAGCCGAAGTGACGCGTCTCGAAATGCAATTTGCTGATGCCGCACAAGCTTCCGAAAAGCTCGCCCATTCTCGTCGCTCACTCAACGCAGCGCTCTCGGAACTCTCGATCAAGCTAAGCAATCTTGGCGCGGTTGAAGAGGTTCGTCCGCCATCCTTACGCCTCGGGCTTCCCCACATCCTCAAACGCACCGCTTACACCGCACGCACGTTGGGCGAGCTTCAAGACGCGCTCAGCAATACGGAGCTGCTCACTCTCGGTGATGCTGTAGCTTACCAGTCGATCAATGCCCGAGCGGCAAAGGAAGCAATGCTGGCTCGTAACGCGCTGGTTGAAGAGCATTACATTGCGCAGAAAGCGACGGTTAGTAAGAAACGCGAAGCGGAGCAGCTCAAGATGCAACGCAATTTGCGCGCGGAGAGAGTGGATGAGGCGCTGGAAGAGTTGGAAGAGGCGAAACGGCATGAGTGTGCGCTGGCGCATAATTTGAGGCAGGTTAGTAGGGAGTTGCATGGTAGTTTGCAGAGCCATAGTAGGTATGCGCATCAGGATTTGCAGCAGGCGTTGGTGGAGCATGCGAGGGGGAGTGTTATGTTTGCGAGACGGATGCTGGGGGAGATGAGGGGGATGAGGGCCGAGTTGGGGGTGGTGGGGGCGCAGGGTGGGGGGGAGGGAAGACCGCCGGTTGGGTATGTTTGTTCGGGGGGGAGCAGCATGCGCGAACGGCCGCCTTTTGCTGATGCTCAGTCTAGGGCTGATGGGTTGTCTTCCGATACGCATCTTCCCGAAAGCATGGTCAGATCCGCATCCACACCGAACGCTGTTGATCCAGCACCACCGCATGCGCCGCCCTTGCCCACTTCTCCACTACCAGCACCCAACCTATCCCAATCGATGCACGCAACGCAGTCTGCAACGAATCCCTTCGTCGGTCCCGGCACGGGAACGCAGTCTATGTTCCTCGACCGGTCTTTGACACCAGCAGGGGCAGGGACAGGGACAGGGGTGAGACCGGGTCCATTTGGATTGCTCAACTCGGGCTCGTCGGGTACAGCCAGTGGCCGGTCTAGAATCTCAGCCACGGAAGCAGCGAGGAGTCTTGCTGGCAGATTCTGACTAACATTACTGTACAGCATCAGGTTGTTACCTCAATACAGTACACCTTTTTTTTTTTTTTTTTTTTTTTTTCGAGAGCATCTTGTCAGACTGTGACCCCTCTGTGTCTCTGTGTGGGGTTGACACAGCAACATCAACCAACCAACCCCCCCAGCCATTGAATGCTGATCACTTGTACCACCCATCAACATTAGCACTAACTCAACTAGCATAGCTAATCACCACCCGACATGCGTCGAGAGAATGATAGATCCGAAGCATAACTTATTCGCATTACCACACCAACACCCTGCCCAACCCAAGATGCCATCCAACTAGCCAAGCGCAAAGCTAAAGTGCGAAAAAAAAAAAACAAAAAACGATGCAGCTTCCAATCGAACCAACCCTGCACAATGTTTATCGATCAATGGTGAACGGATCCCTAACATAACCTAGTAGCAATAGTAGCAATAGGAGCTGTATCAGACCGATCAACAACAAAGCAAGCATGCATGCATGTTTGCAATTGCAAACGTTGCTCGGGGGGGGGGGGGGGTTAGCTGTACAGAGCAGCGCCCATGTGTCTTGCTGCACTGCTGCTGGTGCTGGATGTTGGAGTTGTTGGCGAAGCTGGTTGATGTCCCTGCCCCTGTTGTTGGTGGTGGTGTTTTGCATCGGTCAAAAGCTGCCTATTATGGGGTGACGATGGCGGTGGGGGATGCGACAAGAACCCTTGTCCCTGCGGTAGCTGTAGCTGTCTTGAGCTTGTCTCGAGTGGTGATGCAGGAGGAGGGTGGTAGTTATGCGCTCTGCGCACAGTTGACGGTGTTTGCGATGCGAACGGCGACGATGAGAGTGGGTCTGGACCTGCCGTGTGCGGGTGTGACCGCATCCTCCCATGCGTCGGTGTTTGCGACGGTGCAAGAGGCAGACCATCCTGTCTGTTCGTGGGCGGCGAAAACTGGCCATATACACTACCCGGCGGTGCCGGTGCACCGATCGAAAGCTTGTGCAAAGGCGTCAAAGTGACCCCTTCCTCCGCATTGTACGCTTCAGCAGCACCCGACCTGGATCCGCGACGAGCATGCGCATGCGCATGCGAGGCGCTCTTGCACTTCCTCCGTCCGCTCAAGCCATCCTGTTTCGCCTCGTGCGCACAGTCCGACTCCTGCGACTGCTGATCCGACGCCTCAGCTTCCAGACCCTGTACTCCATCCTCCGCCTCCGCCTGCGCCTTTGCCGCCGCCTCCTTGCGCCGCATAAGCAAGTATCTCTGTCGACACTGATGATACGACCTTGTCCCCACCGCGCGCGAGATAAGCTCCCACCGTTGTCCATGCTCCTTAATAGCTGCTCGCAGCTTCGTATCCTCTTCCGCTGTCCATCTGACATAGGGCAGCCTCTTTTCCGGATTCTGATTGCCGCCAAAGCTCTTACCCTCGCTGGTCCGCAAAGATCCCTGCGAGCCGCCGTTCACCTTCAAACTGCGCGAGCTGTCGTGCGTTCGCGAAGATGCCAGGCGCGAAGCATGCTTTCCTCGAGATTCGCCGTCGAGAGTCATTTCGTCTTCGCTGCTCAAGCTGGCGATGGGACTGACGCCTTCGTACTCGCCCGACTTGTCGCTGCCCTGCGACGGGTTTTGGCTGGCGGTGGCCTGATCTGCAAGCAAGTCCAGCGCGCTGAGCGCCTGACTTCCACCAGCACTGGGAGGGCCGTTGTGTGCATAGTCGTGGTAAGCACGTCCCTGCACGAAGGGATCAGCACCTTCGGTCTGCGTCCGGACACGAGGCTGGCGTTCGCCGAGGAAGGGAGAGCCGTAGGGCTCAAAGTCGAAAGCGGCAGACGACACGCGTCGACGTTTGGGGCTCTCATGAGCCATGCGCAACGGGCTGGATTGAATTGGATAGGGGCCAGCATTGTAGCCGTAAGAATCGTACTCCGGGCCGCGTTGGGTCGTCACTGAGAGCGGTGGAGGGTAGCCCAACCCACGATGGGCAGCAGGCTCTCGTGAATAGTAGCTTGGATCGCCGCCGGGAGGTGGGAATGGCGGCGCCGGTCCCCTCGAACGCGTCGTGGGCGAAGGAGCCGCAGCACCTGGATTGAGCGTCTCAGCAGCCTGGAGCAGCTCGTCGATACCGGTAAAGGAGGAAGCGGAGTCGATCCTGCGGTGACGCCCAGACCAGCTGTCGCGGCGGTCGTCGCCTCGAGCAAGTTCGTCGAGCTCTCTTGTGCGAACGCCAGTGCGTGGAGTGTTTGGGATGCTGGCCACCGATTTGGGAGTCTTAGGAGGTCGTTCGGCAGTTCTGGATGGCGGAGTGCGGGGCTCAGCGACGTGAGGTGCGTCTCTGTCAGCGATCATGGGACCCTCGCTTGCTTGTCGCTTGATAGGGGAAGCATGGGCAACGGGGCCGTGCAGCTCAGCGGCAGGTGCAAGTGCCGAGCCGTTGGCTGCCGCCTTCGAGGCATGCTTGTCAGTTTCTTGGGAAGCGGGGAGCGAGCTAGATTCGGGGGAGGAGCCCGATACAGCAGCAGCTGCGGCGGCCTGCTCCTTGCGAAGCTCACGCAAACGTCGGGCTGCGAGCATGAGATGTTCCGTCTCTGCGTCACCCATGGTGACGTTGCGCTTCTTCCGGTTCTTGTCCCTGCGGCTGCCGGAGCGGCTTGGTGTGGTGGGCGCAGTGCCCGGCTGACTGAGGCTACCTGGAGTCTGGCTGCCCAAAGCCTCGGCATTGGACGATGCAGCCGTGGGCAGATCGGTGGCCTTGATACCACCAGAGACGAGATAAGGCCTAAGAGCTTTGAGCTCGCTCTCGAGTTTGTAGACTTGGGCTTCTGCGTCGCGAATGCGGGCCTTGAGATGCTTTTTGTCAGTGATGAGCTTGTTCCTTTCGCGAATGAGCGAGGCGGTGGGGGATAGATCGGTATCAAAGTCGACAAGACCCGAGCTGGAGATGCCGAGACCTGTGGTGCCAGGAGAAGAGTGCGAGGGACCGTTGTCGTGGGAGGAAAGGAAGCTGGGGCTGCTGAGAAGTCGCTGGCTGGCATCCGTATTGTGGCCCGCGGCCTCAGATTTGAAGGATGCGATGCGGTTGTTACTTGGCGAGCTGCCCGAAGCAGCAGCCTTGGCCTTTTCGGCAAAAGTGAGCAGCGGTGCAGAGTTGGAGTTGGAGCGCCTCTCATCGAAGCCTCTGGCTTCTGCACGACTGAGCAAAGCACTGAGCATCTTTGCCTGAGCCTTCCAGCCGTCCAGCTCGGCCTCGAGACGGTCGGTAACATTGCGATGCGCGGCGAGTGCGTGTGCATGTGCCTGCTTGATGGACGAGATGACGGAGAGAGCAGTAAGACGTGTCGATTTGAGTTGGCTCTGTGCTCGATCACGGGAGTCGGTGAGGGTGTTGCACCTGGATGCAAGCATCTTGACCATGCCTGCGAGTTCACGCTCGCGTTCGCTGGCGGAGGTTTCGGTGGCTGGATCCAGACCCATGTTGGTCAAGGAGCCAAGAATGCTTTCGACACTGCCTGATTCGTCGGGGGGCGAGGGAAGGTGAGCAGAGTCGTTGTTGGTGGAAGTGCTACCGTACACGAGCATTTCGATTTCCTCCTTGGTGGGGCCGACGCCGACGCCGAGCATAGGGAAAGAGAGATGGCCAAGCTTGAGAACGTCACGGTCGTCCGCATCGTCGTCATCTTGGGCTTGAAGGGAGAGAGGATGGTGCGCAAACACAGGCCCGAGAATGGGCGACGGAGTGGGGGACCGACCGGGCGAGTGAGACGGCGAGTGAGTGGTGCGAGAGCGGTAGGAGCCTCGGTGGAGAGGACGCTCTGCAGCTACAGTGCGGTCATCGTTGCGGTCGATGCTGGAGCGTCTGCTGGCTCTGCGCTGGGAAGAGAAGGAGTCGTCGGCGTTGCGGTTGAACGAGGTGCTGCCGCCGCTGAGGCGGGCAGCGGCTCTACGAGGGCCCATGTTTTCCGAGATGGTGGTGGTGGGACTTGGGTCTGGGAGCTGCTCATCGCCATTGAGCCTGGAAGAAGACGCGACTGGATTTGGGGGAGGGCGAAACTCGTTGTGGGAGGTGGGAGGTGTGGGCAAGAGGGCGGTGTTTGCTGGGGGTGTAGATGGCGCTGGCTGTAGTTGATCTGCTGTAGATCGGGTATCCTCGGGCTTGGTAGTTGGAGCGACGGCGGACGATGCAGGCTGAGCCGCATTCGAACGAGTCATCTTGATCCTAGATGAGTTGGCGCGAATGGCTCGTCAGCGCTTTGCTGGGCGGTTATGAGAGCCACTCGACACTGTTGTGTAGTGGAGTACTGAGAAAGTAGCGGATTGATGTAATTGAGACGGTACGATGATAATGCTGCCGGTGTTGGGAGCCAGTGTAAAGTCGGTAAGGTAAGGCACCAGCAAGGCGGCTCAGGAACAAAGAGATCTTGTCAGAGTGTGGCGAGCCAGTGTGGATGGATGATCCGACGTTATTCCAAGTGGCGGGAGGGGGAGCCGAAACAATCAAGACAGAAGGGATAGAATCAGATTGAGGGAAGGAGTGTCGGATGGGATGCCCAAGTGAAGAGAGAGAGAGAGGTAGGTGTGACAGATCGATGATAGAGGGAGAGTGTGCAGTTACGGAATGGACGGCCATGGCGATCAGAGAGACACGCCGAGTTGTGTGTGTGTGTGACCGGATGGAATTTGGCTTTGCTGCGCGAAGTGTTGGTCTGCAGGCACACTCACTCACTCACTCACTCACAATTCCACATATTTTCTGCAAAAAACAGCGCCGTACTGTTACATGAACGAGGCGTGTTGATTTCCAGTCAAGAGTGCTCTTTCGCGTCTCGCCCTTTTTACTCATCTCTGCCCCTTTCTGCCGCGGAGAGAGAGAGAGAGAGAGGGAGAGGGAGAGGGAGCGGGTGACCCGAATTGAGATTGACTCATTTTTATTTTTTTCTCTTGTATGAACCCAAGATGGACCGCTAACTACTTCCGGCCTGAGTTTTGATTTGGTCCTTAGCCATGGCTCGCATCTCCAGGCACTGGATCAGAGCATCGCTCTTTCGCTCTTTCGCCTTTCGCATTGTATGTTCTTCCGACTTTGTCTCCCTGTCTCGCTCAGCCTTCTCTTGGCTGCAATGATCAATCCTCAGGGCGCACTTTTACTCGACACTCGGCTGGATTCCAGGCTTCTTCCGTCACGTAACGCTTTTCAAGATCGGATTTGGTGCGATGAGCACCTTCATGGCTGGCAGCTAGTGAGACAGACAGACGACGTTCGAGTGAGAGCCACTTTGGGTGCTGGCTCACCGCTGATGGATCGGAGCGTGGGCGGCATAGTTGACAGGCAGACAGAGCAGGTGGATGGCGGCAGATGATCCGATGCGCGATTGCGAGCAAGCCCAACGAGCGAAAGAGCGATCTTCAAGGGTCGCGAGGCAAATCACGATACCGAAGCAAGCAAGACAAACAAACAAGCACCCGCGGATCGCAACCTGGCATTAACGTTACTGTAATTGCAGTCTGCAGCTATAGCGCGTGAAGACGCGATCATGGTCGACCTGGAGCGTGAGATCAATGTGAGCTCATCTTTCGAAAAGCAGCAGCAGCAACAGCAGCAGCGGAATGGCAGCACATGTTAGGAAATCGACAAGAGAGTTGGAAGATGTGATCCTACAAGCGACCGTCGATTCGCCTGCCTCAACTTGCCGAGACGCGTGTGTGTGCGAACACCTCGACGCAGTCTCATCGCCCGATGCTTGTCTCAGCGTGTGTGTGTGCTTGTACAGTACATAGACGGAGACGCGTGTCCGATGAAGATCACAACGTAAATTTCTTGAAATTTAAAAACTGTTCCACCGGCTATACCAGTTGCAGTGGAGTAGCATGCCCTCGTACAGCACTACACCAGTGTCCGTGGTTAACGTGTGTACAACTTCTAACCCACAGTCGATGGTCGAGCATGCAGTGGTTAAGCTGTGGAGTAGCTCCGGCTGAACCACATCCGCTGGACAACCTATGGTGAAGCCACTCTTCCACCGACACCGACACTGGCTAAACGGCCCCGCTCTCTTCATGTATGTAGTTGCTTCACTCACTCTAGCTTTCTTTAGCAATACGATCCTCATTCACCATGTCTAACTTCTCGCGTGAGTGCTTCTGCAGCCGTTGCGGCGATGGTGGCCAGTGGGTTACACGGGCGGCCTGGTTCATGCATCAGCAGCGACATGGCCGCGGCCAGAACCATGAGCCGCCTACTCCGCCACCACCACCCCTGCCCAAGCGCGGTCGACAGCAGGCAACAGCTGAGCAGCAATACGAGCAGCTCCTCAGCTTGTGGCAGCACTTTGAAGACCAGGATGCTGCTTCGGTTGCCTGCGAAGTAGGCAGGACACAGTCGCCGGAGCTTCCTTTCAATGGCATTCAGGCGGATTCTCAACCACAGACGGCACAGGCAAGCGAGGAGGGTGACGACGACGACGACGACGAGTGGTACGATTCAGAGATGGAGGAGGAGAGACTGGACGACGACGAGCAGGATGTGGAGAGTGACGACGACTTCAACATCGAGGAGGAGGAGTTTCTGTGCAACGAGGCCGCAGAGTCAGAAATCGTCCTCTTGATGCACCAATGTCAGCGCGACAGCTGGATATGGAAGACGTATGTACTTGTCGCGTTCATGATGGCTTACACAAGCTTGTCACACGAATGCGCCACACTTATACTGTCCTTCATGTTCACTGTAATTGCGCCAGTAATAGAACATTATCCTGATTCGATGGTACGAGAGGACCTGGCACTGCAGAGGGACAAGCTGATCACTCCTTCTGCGGTGGCCAAGAGTCTTGGTCTGACGGACAGTTTCACGACGTATCTGGTCTGCATCAGCCGTGGCTGCCATCGACTCAACTTGTGGGATGGCAGGATCCCTGCAAACGGCATGCTGCATTGCCAATACTGCGCCGGTTACACCATCTTGAATGGGAAGCCGCAGCTGCAGTATGCACACCGTAGCATTGCAACGACCCTGACGCTCCTCCTCCAGGATGAACGTATCGAGAACGCCCTGGACGCGTGGAAAGGACATCCGCGAGAAGAGGAAGGCCGTCGATATGGCCCCATCTGGACGGGCAAGGCATGGCGCGAGGACTGCACCCTGTTCGAGTGCGAGACGCCATGCCTCCAACATCACAAGCCCTTCGTCGAAGATGGCGACCTCAACCTCAAGATCACACTCAACATCGACTGGTTCGGGCCTCACAGAGGCAGTCACACTGGCTGGCACTCGACTGGTGTCATTCTCATGCGCATCGACAACCTGCCAGAGCGCTTTAGCACCCTCGACCGTCGATGCTTGGGTGTGCATCTTGTTGGTCTGCTTCCTGGGCCAAACGAATCGTCGAAGGAGCCGCTCCAGCGCTACCTTCACCTTGTGAGTGAGGAGCTCATCGACCTGGACAAGAATGGCCGCACAATCCCGACTGCGAAGTGCCCAGAAGGTAAGGTCTCCCCATCATATTACTTACTTGTATCACAGACATGCACTCCGAATCTCATTCATGGTAGCATGACACTGACATTGCGTGTGAACTTGCTTCCCCAGGCAGGAAGGTTCGAGCGCGGCTGAATATGGTGGTTGCCGACAGTCCAGCGCGAGCCAAGACGGTGGACTTTTCCGGCATTCGACATAGCGGCAAGATCTGCCCATACTGTCCCAAGGACATCGAGAATCTTGGCACGCGCGAGCCATGGGAGGAAGGCGCTCAAGAGGCAAGACCGTCGCCACCAACAGCAGAGACGGCGGCAAGAGGAACCAACACGGTCCTCAAGAGGCTCAAGTACTTCAATCTGGTACGTAGCAGCCCACCCGACCCCATGCATGCCGTTCATTCAGGCATGTGTCAGCGCTTCTGGTGGGATTTCCTCGTCGATGGGTGCCAGAAGATCCACGGACAGCTCAACGACGCACAGGTTGTCATCCGGAATGCCTTGATTCCGAGCAGCGTGAAGAAGCCGGACAAGAGGATGGGTGACCGCGGTGCTGGCTTGCCCACAGCAGAGCAGTGGGTCACCATGTACCGCTGCCTGCTGCCGTTTATCATGCTAAGCCTGTGGCATCGCTCGCTCGTAGGCATCCGAGGTCAGTGGCTTTGCTTCTACCCTGCCAAGAAGAGCAGGAAAAGGCCGGTTCTGGAAGGTATCAAGCTCGTAACCAATGTCTTCCCCATTGCGATGCTCCTCTGCTGCATCGTCGAGCTGTTGGAAGAGGAACTCGATGAGGCTGGCGTCGAGGAGGTGCACGGCTACATCGTCCAATTCAACGTGCTCCTCAAGGACCTCCTCGGGAATGGCTGGCTCACGTTCAACACTCACATCGCAGAGCACATTCCCGAGGCCATCAGACGGTTTGGAGCGGCACGCAACTTCTCATGCTTGCCGTTTGAGCGCGCCAACGGAAAACTGGCCAGAACAAACAACTCAGGACACAAGCAAGGGCGACTCGAAAAGACGATGATGAGGACCAACGTTCGCCAGCAAGAGCTGCGGGTCCTGCTTGCCCAGTCAAACGATAGCTTCCTGCGCGGGCGGTTGCTTGGTCACATCCAGAGCCGAAGCGAGCAAGACCAGGAAACGACGCCAACACGGCTGAACAAGGTAAGCATGGAGGAAAAGACCTTTGAATTGCTCTTGGAGTACCTCAACGGGCCGACAAAGGTGATGCCTGGTCGCTTCAAGGTCTCGCATGACCTTACAATGTCAGCCAACGATGTGCCAATGGTCCCAACAGCGCATTTCCTTCGTACAGTTGTTGTACCCACGTATCCGAGCGAAACAAGGGTAACTGGCGCATCGTCCTCGACAAGCAGCAACCTCGGCAACACATATGCTATGGTCAGGACACCAGACGGGGACACCGAGCCGGCTCAGATACTCTGGCTGTTCGAGAAAGACATTTTATTTCAAGGACGAGGGACAACAGCATCGCGAGAGATGTTTATGCATATAAGAAAGCTCAAGGTGGTGACGACGGAGGAAGCTGTTGGCGGCGAGATACCATGCACGGAGCTTCTCGCCAGGATGAAGATTTCCTTTGCTTCGAGAAGGGAGAACGGCGAGGAAATGGTTATTCCTTTCTCATTCTTTGTCTCACAGCTCGCCGTGATCCCTTTCGACACAGACTACCGGGTCCAGAGCGAGGTGTATGGTCTCAAAGTCATCTGATTCAACAGAGAAACGTTTGCCATTGAGAAAGAGCGCCTGTGCAAGCTAGAGTACATGAGAATCGCGTGAAAGCCGAACTAGAGTCAAAAGCACTAACACCATCTCGAATCTGAGCCACGATGACGACCAGAGCCTTGGCTGATGGCGATCAGCGCAGCTCAGCGAAACATCCAGGCACTAGAGCAGTGTTGCGTGGTGTACCGTTAGAGGCGCGAATCCATCCACGATGCTCAGCTAGAGGTCTCGCACAGAGGAGCAGGCACTTCGCCAGTGTCGGCGTGTCTTTGCGAAATTTTAGTCTTTCTGATTTCGCGCTCACGCTTCCTTCCCGACCACATCCATCCACCCACCCCCCGTGGTGGATCCCCCCTGTTCCCTCTCGTCACCACCGTGCGACTCGATCCGACTCCTCCAGCACACTCGGATCGAGTTCGCCTCCACCATCATCGTCACGACCTTGCGCAGCCTGGCTAGGCATCGACGCACTTCCTCCACCAGTCCTGGACGCTGATGCACGTGCAGCTCCAGCGACCCCTCACCCAGCGCCGCTCGACTTGGACCTTGCGCGCTGGCGCCTTCGACTTGGGCCCCAGCATTGGGCTCACGGACAACATAGGGAGGCGGATCTCCCCAAGCCAAAGCGTTTGGCGTCCTTGCGGTGAGTAAGTTTGGCTGTACTTCGACGACTGCAGATGGATAGCGCTGGGCGAAGACGCCGCTCACCATCCACCGCCAGATCGTCGGTGGCAGAGGTCTGGGTGTCTCGCCTGGCGCAGGGAAGCTGGCCTCGCGAGGATGGTGGAGCGAGCGACCATAGGTGCTGCGCCGCCGGTCTTGCCTCCGGTGCTCCAGCTCGCGGATGATCTCTTCGAGCTGCAGTGACCGCCACGCAGGCAGGACCAGGGTTCCTCGCTTTGGCTGGGTGGATCCAGACGCTGTCGCAGCTGCCTGGTTCTGCTCCGTGTCCGTCTCATCCTCGCTAACGGCTTCTGGTACGTTCCAGTCCATCTGGCCGTACCTGGTGGCCAGCATGAAGTTGGATGGCCGTTGTAGCTCCCTTTGCCGTTTCTTTTGCTTGTGGACCCGACGCTGACTCCTTCTCTTCTTTGCTTGCATCTCTCCACTTTCCCCTTTCCTCTCTTGTGTCCTGCGATAGTAGCGGTTGTGCACTGTGTCGAGGCAGTGCTTCACAACGGTGTCGAAACCAGTTGCAGCTACCTTCTGTGAGTACTCGCTGCTTGGGTCCGCGCAAAGGTCTCGAAGGATCTGTTTTACTAACGTTGTGTTCTCTTCTCCATTCCATGGCCGACTCCAGTCGATTCGCAGCACAGGTTGCCCGTTCAACAGTGGACGCTCGCTGACTGGCACAAAGTCAGGCAGGGGATCGTTCTCCTGCAAGCCCATTCGGCGGCGCAGCTCCTTTGAAAACGGATTGGTAAGTGCAACGAATGTTTTCCTTCCCCGGCTCTCCTGATCCTCGAAGCATGCTGGCCGAGGGACCTGAGTCTGCACCGCCGCCGCCTGCAGCGGTCGCAGCTTGCATGTCGAGGATCCTTTTGATCATGACCCACTGGTTGCTGACCCGTCTTGCTTCTTGATCCATCTGCTTCCACATCTCGGCACTCTGTCTTGCGCCCTCCTCCGTCTGCCTTTCGATTTGGACTTGGATTCGCCTCAGTTCTTCCTGGATGGATAGCGCGGCTACCGCCGCAACAGCAAGACCCAACATGGTAAGTGTCAGTGCTCGTTTGGCTTGGTGAGCGTCAATGTAGGCAGAGCGCTGACTTACCCTCTCTTTCTTCTGTCGGCCTGTTCGATGACGACCAAGTACAGGCTTGCGACGTGCCTTGGCCGCTGTTTCTTGCATCTCCGTGATACTCAACTTCTGAGGTAAGTGGCGAATCTTGGCTTCGATGCTCAAGCTGCCCATCTTGCTGTGATACTGACGCCGCATTTGTACTATCTTCTGCTACACGCCGTTCCTCCATAACCACACCTTGCCCATCACCGCCACCCGCGCTCTCGTCAATGTCCTCTTGCAATCTCGACATTGCATCCACACTTTGTTCCACCGTGGCTTCCTGGCCTCCTGTGACTTCCGACGCTGGGTATTCCGCAATTTCGCCCTCACCGCCACCACCTCGACCCTCGCACTGCGACGCATCCGGCACATTCAACTCCTCCAACAGTTCGACAGCGCGATCAGGTTGCCTCGTCTGGGATGCAGACTCCTCCGCCAAGGTAAGTTGGCTTCCCCCTTCTTGGTCTTGGCTCGCTTCCTCCTGGCCGGCCTTTCTGGGCGACTTTCGAGCGGCAGGCTTGTGTGCGCCACCCCTTCCCGAGGGTTTTCGCTTCGAAGGCATGGTCTTTCTGGTGATCGTTGGTAAGTTTGCAGATGGATTGCTCTTTTCTCGTGATAGATACATGATGCTGACACTTATATCCTTTCTGTTCTTCTTTCACCTGCCTTCGTTGACCTCTGCGCCGCCTTGGAACAGCACCTGCATCCTGCCCACCGCCCGCCGACTTTGACTCGCTCTAAGGACGTCAAGCACTCCAGCCCTCTCGCACTTGGTAAGTACTCGCCCTTTCTCCGCCCTGGTCCAGCGCTGCATGCACACAGCCAGCACGCTGGAACAGAAGTGATCCAGCACCGATGAACTGACTTTGTTGACTCTTTGTCACTTCTTTCCCTCCCGCGCGCCGCCTTCTGGTGTGGACCTGCTTCGTCCTCGTGCCCTTCCTGCACTCGTTCGGCCCCAACCGCACCGCTTTCGGATCCCACTGTGCCATTCCACCGTCGCTCTTGGCTTATTCACGGCGCAACCACATCTGCATTCGGTTTTCCTTGCCTCGACCGCCTTTCTGCCCCAGCACAGCACGTCTTCTTTCGCATTCAGGGCCACCGATGTACTTTAGTCTACGCACCCAGCAATACAACCACTTCCTCTTCTTCAACTACAAAACAACATCTGCGATTCCGATGTGTGGCTCAAGGTTCGGACCGCTTCCGCACAGATCAGGTAAGTACAGAGTCCAGGAGTCTTCTTCAGCGGAACACCCGACAAGCTCAAGACCGCTGACTATGCACTTCTCCACATCTTGGCCTTTCTCACGCATGCGCGCACAGATCTCTAGACCGCAACAGGCCTTTGCAATGCTATGTAAGTCCTCCTTTCTGCGCGCAAGATGACCACTCGCTGACTCATTCATCCTTTCCCAGCCTTCTGAGCGAGGCTGGGCGAACCTCAGTGTTTCTCTTTCCCCTTGCCCACGTTCTATACAGTCACAGCAATCGAAAACACTTTCCTAAAGTCTCTTGGGTTGTGCACAGACCGTGGACTTCAAGTTTGGCGGCGCTTAGGCTCAGCAGCGCTTGGAAAGTGGCAACTCTGCGCTTCAAGAACCACCACGAGGACTCAAGAACGCGGCCGACAGATGATATCGGACTGTGCCAGGATCGCGAGGATAGTCCTTACAGGTGGTAGATGTAGTCTCAATGTAGCGCTCGCACTCTATATCGTCTCAGAGCCATCTGAAGCAATGTCATTCGTTTTCATTCAGAGAAAAGGGAAGCTAGGAAACATCACTCGAAGAGATCAAATTGAGTTATTTTTACAGATGCGCGAACACTACCACCATCCTAGTTCTGCACTTGAATGACGACAAGAGCATTGTTGGGTGGTGCGCAACGCAAGTGAGCAATGGTAGACACTGCTCTAGTGCCTGAGACTGGCTCGAGAAGCGCCAGGACCGTGCGCCTGGCGTGGCTGAGCCATTTGGAGTCTGAGCATTTATAAGCTGAGTGGGTTCGTCGCGTCTTTTCTTCTCTCACTTCCAACACCCTTCCCTATCTTCCCCTCTTCCCTCATACCTCGTACCTCGTATCATACCATACACCAAAACAATCTTTCACGATGTGATAGGAGAAGGCTCAGGTAAGTTCACGACGCTCTCTACACATCTACTGTCTCCATTGCCATGCCCATCGTCCGCCATCCTCATCCTCATCGTCGTCAGCTGAAACGGATCTCGGTGGTGGCCGACTGGCTTGCAGACATGTATCTTTCACCTGGCAGTATCTGGAACCGTTTCTGACTTTATCTATTGAATAACATTTGCCTACAATGAACAACAGGTTAACATCGTCGACCGCCACCTACAAGTGCGGTGGTATCGACAAGCGAACGGTCGAGAAGTTCGAGAAGGAGGCTGCCGAGCTCGGTAAGAGTTCCTTCAAGTATGCTTGGGTTCTTGACAAGCTCAAGGCTGAGCGTGAGCGTGGTATCACCATCGACATCGCTCTCTGGAAGTTCGAGACCCTCAAGTACATGGTTACCGTCATCGACGCTCCTGGTCACCATGAATTCATCAAGCACATGATCACCGGTACCTCGCAGGCCGACTGCGCCATCCTCATCATCGCCGGTGGTACTGGTGAGTTCGAGGCTGGTATCTCCAAGGACAGCCAGACCCGTGAGCACGCCCTCCTCTCCTTCACCCTCGGTGTTCGTCAGCTCATCGTCGCCGTCAACAAGATGGACACCACCAAGTACTCCGAGGACCGATTCAACGAGATCGTCAAGGAGACCTCCGACTTCATCAATAAGGTCGGCTACAACCCCAAGACCGTCGCCTTCGTCCCCATCTCTGGCTGGCACGGCCACAACATGATCGAGCCCACCAAGGAGATGCCCTGGTACAAAAGATGGGAGCGCGAGACCAAGGCCGGCAAGGCCACCGGTAAGATTCTCCTCGACGCCATCGAGCCCCCCTCGCGTTCCACCGACAAGCCCCTCCGTCTCCCCCTCCAGGACGTCTACAAGATCGGCGGTATCGGAACCGTGCCCGTCGGCCGTGTCGAGACCGGTGTCATCAAGGGTGGCATGGTCATCACCTTTGCCCCTCCAACGTCACCACCGAGGTTAAGTCCGTCGCCGAGGGCCTCCCCGGTGACAACGTCGGCTTCAACGTCAAGAACGTCTCCGTCAAGGACATCCGACGTGGCAATATCTGCTCCGACTCCAAGAACGACCCCGCCATGGAGGCCGCTTCTTTCCTCGCCCAGGTCATCGTCATGAACCACCCCGGCCAGATCGGCAACGGCAACGGCTACGCCCCCGTCCTCGACTGCCACACCGCCCACATTGCTTGCAAGTTCGCCGAGATCACGGAGAAGATCGACCACCGAACTGGTAAGTCCATCGAGAACAACCCCAAGTTCATCAAGTCTGGTGACGCCGCCCTCGTCAACATGGTCCCCACCAAGCCCATGTGCGTCATTCCCTCTTGGCCGCTTCGCCGTCCGCGACATGCATCAGACCGTCGCTGTAGGCGCCATCTGTCTCGACCTTCCATGCATGCGTCGCAAATATCCTGGGCCCTATTCGTCCGCCCTTTATGTGTCTTTGTTGTTCTGCCTTGCCATCCTCGCCGAATGTGCTCGCCCTCGACCATCCTTTCTCCGACTTTGCTTTCGATCAACGTTTCTTTGTTCGACATCTAGTGCCTGGCGCCACCCTCTCTGTTCACACCTAACGTTGGTAAGTGGTGACTTTTCTTTGGCAACCTCAGCGTCTTCTCAGGTACAGTACTGACTCAACCTCCCTGTCTTCACTGTTCCTTTTCACATTCGATACATTTCAAGCTATGACTTTGCCCATGCTGCATCACTTGGCACTTCATCAAGACTCGGTTTCCGTAAACTTGGGCGAATCTCGGTAAGTCGATACTCTTTCCCCGTTTCCCCACTCCCCTTGGACCGCGCTTCGACTATTCCCTTCTCCGACACCATCACACCAAGCCGCACCGCACCGCGATCCGCCGCCAGACTTCTTGGCGCGATCCTCTTCCGTTCTCAGCTTTGCGCCATGCCTTCGACGCGACATGGCTCGACCTTCCCCTCCGACTTACTCGTGGCGGCACGTCATTAATTCTCCTTTTCTTTCCCCATCTTTTCTCTCTTGCCTCGACACCAACAACACATCCGAGTCCTCTGGCGGTGCAACGGCGCAGTCCACACGTGCAGCGTGAGTGCGCTTTCCTCTGTTAGTGGATGGAGCACACGCTGACCTTTTCTTTTGCTCTTTCTTTTCCCTCGCACTCTCCAGCTCAGCACCACCGCCGCCCCACGCTCTCCACCACCGCCGCCGCAAGCTCTCCAGCCTCTCCAGCTCTCCACCACCTCTGCCGCCGCCGTACACCACCACCACCACCACCACCACCACCGCGCTCAGCTCAGCCCTCCACACGACCATGCCGCAGAACTGGCCCAACACCAAGCCGACCTCGCAGTGCCAGCGCTGCAACAAGCGCATTGGCAAGGTCGTGCGCGCGATGCATCGTGGAAAGGTCTACTTCTTCTGCTCCGACGCTTGCAAGGTAGCGTTCGTCGAGCGCAATGCTCCAACCCCTCGACCCCGACGATAGACGTGATTGGTAAGTATCTCTTGTCTTATTCAGCTCAATTGCGTACTCTTACTGACTGTCTACATTGTCTCTCAGTGCGTCGTTGCTCTTGTTCTCTCAAGTTTCCATTACTTCTGCGGCGCTTCTTGTGTAGCTCGGTACTCATGTAACCTGCAATCCACTCGATCGTCTGCCCCATGCCTGTCTGTGAGCTGCCTGTGGAGTAGCACCGGTGAGCTATATAGCTAGCAATGCCATGTAATGCTTAGTCATTGTACTGTACCATGTGTGGTCGAGTGATGAACACCGTCTTGTACAGGCCTGGAAAAGCTCATGCACAAGCAATGTTACGGCGCTGTACCACACACACACACCTTCTGAGTTAGTACTGATGCATTTGTACACAGGCAGTTCGCAATTGGACCACAAGAAGTGGTGTTATCAGCATTAGTGTGTGGATCGGCTCCGTTACACAGACTGTGGTCAAGCGTGTGGATTACTTATACATCTTTCTCGAATTTACGTTGTGGATCTTCCGACAAGCTGTTAGGGCACAGGTAGCACACAACTGAGAACACACACCGAAGGAGGAGTATCAAATAACAATTTGAGTACAACTTGCAGTAAAGGTCTTGTGCGTAAACAATACAGTTTTGTATTGCTGTATTTGAACGGCGTCGCATAGTGAATCGGGTGTGGGTGCTTGGAGTTGGCTCAGATTTGGGGAGAAAAAGAGAGAGAGAGAGAGAGAGAGAGAGAGATAGAGACGTGTAACATTGGCAGAGGCGGTTGGGGAGAGCCAGCAGCTGAGCTGGCTCGAGCCCTCGTTGGCTTTTGCGCTGCTGTTCCGCCAATCCGCACACACCACACACACACGCTCGGTCCAAAGCAAAGTCAAGTCTTCCAACGCATCTCACTTTCCCCTCACCTCACACCTTCACTCCCTCTCCTCGATCTGATCACATCGACTGCTGCCTTTGCATCACACTCGCGCACTCGGCATCGGATCGCTCCCGACCAACACCTGCACCCGTCGGATCCCCACTGCAACAGCTGCGAGACGAGACGACGTTTCAGCACTGCGCCATCGTCTGCTGGCCGTTTGAGCAGAGCCATCCCCCACGTCGCCATATCGTGCACGTGTTGCTGGACAACATCGCCCATCATGCCCATGCTGCTAGACATCCAGCGCAAGCTGTTTGCCAAGTCGGAGCGCGTCAAGTCGCTCGACTTTCATCCCACCGAGCCGTGGCTTCTCGCCGGTCTCTATTCGGGTTCGGTCAACATTTGGAACTACGAGTCCGGTGCGATTGTCAAGACTTTCGAAGTGACAAATGTGCCGGTACGATGTGTCAGGTTTATTGCACGCAAGAATTGGTTTGTCGCTGGTTCGGACGACTTTCAGCTCCGCGCTTTTAACTATAACACACATGAAAAGGTTACGAGTTTTGAGGCACATCCGGATTATATTCGGTGCCTTGCCGTTCATCCTACAGGATCGTACGTCGTCACTGGTTCGGATGATATGACGATCAAGATGTGGGATTGGGAAAAGGGATGGCGTCTCGTGCAGACGTTTGAGGGCCACACGCACTACATTATGAACCTCTGCTTTAATCCAAAGGACTCCAACACGTTTGCCTCTTCGTCTTTGGATCGCACGGTCAAGGTGTGGACTCTTGGGTCCAGTGTCGCCAACTTTACCCTCGATGCGCACGACAAGGGTGTCAACTATGTCGAGTACTTTCACGGAGGTGAAAAACCCTACATGCTCACCGTGGGCGACGACCGTACCGTCAAGATCTGGGACTATCTCTCCAAGTCGTGCGTCCAGACCCTTACCGGCCATACTTCCAACGTCTCGTTTGCCGTCTTCCACCCATCGTTGCCCCTCATCATCTCCGGTTCCGAGGATGGCACCGTCAAGCTTTGGCATTCCAATACGTACAGACTCGAATCCACTCTTGATTATGGGCTGGAACGTGTCTGGTGTGTCGCCTACAAAAAGTCGGGCAACGATGTCGCTATTGGCTACGACGAGGGTGCGGTCGTCATCAAGCTCGGCAAGGAGGAGCCTAGCGTCAGTATGGATGCAGCTGGGAAAGTGGTTTGGGCTAGAAACTCGGAGGTGCTCAGCGCTAATGTGGGGGCTACAGCGGAGGAGGCGGTGCCGGATGGTCAGAGACTGCAGGTATCTGTGCGCGAGATGGGCACCACCGAAGTCTATCCACAGCTCTTGCAGCACAGCCCGAACGGCCGCTTTGTCACCGTCTGCGGTGATGGAGAGTATATTATCTATACTGCGCTCGCGTGGAGGAACAAGGCGTTTGGCTCAGGGCTTGGCTTCGCTTGGGCCAGCGACAGCAACACATATGCCGTGCACGAGGGAGGTTCCAAGGTCAAGGTTTTCCGCAACTTCAAGGAGCGCCCGGGTTTGCTTACCCTGGCTTACAATGTTGAGGCGGTAGCAGGCGGTGCATTGCTCGCGGTGCTTGGCGGTGGTTTCGTTTGCTTCTACGATTGGGAGACGGGTGCGCTGGTTCGTCGGGTGGATGTGGAAGCCAAGGCGATCCACTGGTCCACCACCGGCGAGCTTGTTGCCATTGTCTGCGACGACTCTTTCTACATCCTCCGGTTCCACCGCGACGCCTACAACGAGTACCTTGACTCTGGTGCAGAGGTGGAAGATGATGGGGTCGAGACGGCGTTCGAGGTGGTTACCGAAGTGTCTGAGAGCGTGCGCACGGCCAAGTGGACGGGTGAATGTTTTCTGTACACCAACTCGACTAACCGATTGCAGTACCTCGTGGGCGAGCAAACCCACACCATCACTCACGCGGACAACGAGATCTTCCTCCTCGGCTACATCCCCCAGCACGGCCGCGTCTACGTTGTTAACAAGGACATGTCGATCTTTAGCTACGCGCTCGCGCTCGCGCTGGTAGAGTACCAGACAGCCATTCTACGCGGCGACCTCGATGCAGCGGCTGAGCTGCTGCACCAGGTGCCGGCCGACCAGAGGAACCGTGTTGCGCGCTTTTTGGAATCTCAAGACCTCAAGGAGCTCGCGCTCGAGGTCTCGACCGATGCGGAACATCGGTTTGACCTTGCTGTCTCGCTCGACAACTTTGAGACAGCGCTGGAGATTGCGCGTAGCGGCCCGCAGGTGGGGTCGGAGTCGAAATGGCGCACGATTGGAGACAAGGCGCTTAAGAGGTGGAAGGTGGGGCTCGCCAAAGAGTGTTTTGAGAAGGCGCAGGATCTTGCGTCGATGCTGCTCGTCGCTACGTCCACCAATGACGGGGAGCTGCTGGCGCGCCTTGCGCAGCTGGCGAAGGAGAAAGGCTCGACGAATGTCGCGTTTGCTGCGTACCTCGAGCTCGGTGAGGTGGATGCGTGCATCGAGGTGCTGGAGAAGGCGGGGAGGACGGCGGAAGCAGCGCTGTTCGCGAGGACGTATGCGCCCAGCAGGGTCGAAGGGATTGTGCGCAAGTGGAGGAGCGAGCTGGAATCGACGAACAGACACAAGCAGAACGAGATCGCTGCGAGCATCGCAGACCCACAGAAGAATGCAGAGGCGTTTGAGGAGGGGTGGATGCAGAGTTTGGCAGCTGAGAGGGAGCTCAGGGCAAAGCAGACTAAGGTGAATGGGATCGAGGCTGTATAAGAGCATGCGAACGCTTGGCGGTTTTAATGCATTGATGTATATGATGATATGAGTATATGAGTACATGAGTATATGGGAATATGAGTATATGTGTGTGCACAGGAGGGGGGAGATGGAGGATTGGGGAGGTGTGTGTGTGTGTGCGGAGGGAGGTTGGGGAGGAGCGGGGGTTCGAGTCGACAGAGGAGTTGCGGTGGGAAGAGGTGAAGGGTGGGGGGAAATCGTTCTTCCCAGTCCGTGCGCGGGTAAGACGGAATTCATGACTCTGACAACTTTGTCCCCCCAAACCCACAAACCCACAATCCCCACCACACCACAGCATTGTACTGTACTTGCTGCTCGCTCTCTCCCACTCCTTCCACTCCACCACCACCACCACCACCACCACCACCACCACCACCACTAGCAACGCTGAACACTTACGATGTCTGCCAGCACACTCTTCAAGGCCGATGAATCGGGTCTGCTGCTTGTGTTCATGGAACCAGGCCCCGACGTGACCCTGCGTGAGTTTCACGAATGGTACGACTCGGAACATGTGCCGCTTCGGATTGAGCGGTTCTCAACATTCCGCTCTGCGGCTCGGTACGCTGTTACATCCACCACTCTCTCCCCTTCTTCGAACACGGAGTTAATGCCGATGGCGCCGGTGTGTAGCTGGGCGGCGGTGTATACGGTGTCGTCGAACGCGACGTTTGCAGACAGAGCATATACGGCGTTGAGGAGTGAGAGGAGCGAGAGGGAGGCAGAGCTGTTTAGAAGGCTGGCGATTGTGGATAGGAGGATTTATCGGTTGGAATACGACAGTGATCTGGATGATGCGATCAAGGGGAAGGGAGAGGGGAAGGGGGTGGGGGAGAGGGTGCAGAGGGAGGCAGATACCCCGCGATATGTGGTGGCTAACAGCGTGGATGTGAAGCCAGAGGTGGAAGGGGAGTACAATAAGTGGTTTGATCAGGAGCACGTGCACATGCTGAGCAAGGTGCCCGGTTGGAAGAGGAGCAGGAGGTTTACGCTGCTCGATAATGCGGTTACGGGAACCCAAGCTAGGGAAACCCATGCGCAAGGCGTGCCTAGAACTCTCGGTCTGCACGGTAAGTCTCCCCCCTCCCTTCACTGACCCTGGTTCGATGCTGGATGAGAAAAGACAACTGATGAATGCATTGAATTGTTTATCGACGTTGCTGGGGGGGACAGAGTACGATAATGCGACACCGGAGCAGACGGAGGAGTACAAGAAGGCATGCAGTACGGAATGGCGCGCCAAGGTTGTGGGCCCCAACAATGAAAATGTGATCCGGCGAGAACGCAAAACGTGCACCCTCTACCGCGCTTGGGACCCCATCGCTGCCATCCACGCCGAACAACAACAACAACAGCAGCAGCAGCATTAAGTTTCAACTCCCATCACTCCCCCCCTCCTCCCCCTTTCCCTGTGCACACACGAATGGCAAACATGAACCTGAATTGAACGAGAGAGAGAGACAATGATGAGAACGCTAATGTTGCGAATAGTTTTGGCGAAAAGAAGGGATGTGTGGGATTGGATGTGACTTAGTTAGCAGCGTTGGTGGTTTTGCGCCTCTTGCTGGGGGGAAGCTTCATGCTGTTGGGCAGCTTATCGATGGGGTCGCTGCTCAACCTCGCTGCTGTGGCCACCCTTCCGTTCTGCACCAGCACCGCATCCATAATAACAAGTGCTGCCATCGCCTCCACAATCGGCACTGCCCGTGGAACCACACACGGGTCATGTCTTCCCCTCGTACTCAGCTCCCCCTCCCTCCCCTCATACGTCGCTGTGCTCTGCACCCGACTAATCGTCGCCGGCGACTTGAACCCCACCCTAAAATAAACATCCTCCCCATTCGAAATCCCCCCCTGCACACCCCCGGACCAATTCGTCGCCGTCCCCAACCTCCCCCCCTCCTTCAAAACAAACCTATCATTGTGCCTCGAACCCGCCACCTCTGTGCCACGGAAACCGGAGCCGATTTCGAACCCCTTTGTTGCCGGGATGGAGAGCATGGCGTGTGCGAGTTTTGCTTCGAATTTGTCGAAGCAGGGTTCGCCGAGGCCGGAGGGGATGTTGCGGAGGACGCAGGTGATGGTGCCGCCGATGGAGTCGTTGTTGGCTTTGGCGAGGAGGATGCGTTGGCGCATGCGTTCGGCCGAGGGGGGGTGCGGGCAGCGGATTTGGTTCGAGTCGACTTGGGCGCGCGTGATGGTGGAGAGGAGCTCGCGGAAGGATTGGGAGAGGGGTTCTTCGGCTTCTTCTTCGGTAAGGGTGGATGTGTCGAGGGTATTGTCGACTTTGGTTTGGGGTGGACCGTCGGTGGCGGATTCGCCGTAGAAGGACTTGCCTTCGACTTTGACGCCGTCGGCGGGGGCGGTTTCAGCGGCGGTGATGGGAGCGCCGTTAACGACGTCCTTAGCCAGCTGTTCGCCCGGGTAGCGCGGGATATGCACCTTACCCACGCTCGACACAAACGCGACGATCTCCACACCATACGCTTCCTTGAGATACTTCTCCGCCAATGCACCGGCAGCAACACGACCGATGGTCTCGCGTGCCGAGCTGCGCCCGCCGCCGGAGGAAGCCTTGACGCTGTACTTTTCAAGGTAGGTAAAGTCGGCGTGCGACGGTCGCGGGTAAGCATCGAGCGTGTCATCGGTGTAATCGTGCGGTCGCTGGTCCTGGTTGCGCACGAGCATGGCAATGGGGGTGCCGAGCGTGACGCCCTTTTCGACACCGGATTGGATCTCGACACGGTCCTTTTCATCGCGCGGCGTGGTGAGGTTGGATTGGCCGGGACGACGGCGCGAGAGCTGGGTTTGGATGTCCTGTGGTTCCAGGGCGAGGCCGGGGGGCACGCCGTCGACGATGCATCCGACCGAGGCGCAGTGAGACTCGCCGTAGGTGGTGACGCGGAAGTGTGAGCCGAATGTGGACATGATTGCAGCGATGAGGGGCTTGATGAGGAGAGCGAGTGGGTAGGTAGGAAGCAAGGAAGCAAGGAACAAGTGGACTAGTGCACACCGCACGACTTGATTTCTTCGGAGGGTGGGTTAAGTTATAGGCATTTTGTAGTGTTTTCTCTGTCCAACTGCACTGATTTCTTGCACGAGTCATGCCGAAGAAATCAATCGCTTTTTTCTCAGAATTACCATAAAATTAAGCTCAGTTGGGCCTGATCCGTTGTCAACGCAAGGAGAAGAGCGATCTGACACACAAAGTGTTGCTCTCCCTCTCTCTTCCCGGTGTTGGTCTGGTTGTCAGCAACACACCATCACTCGACCTCGAGCTCCAAACCGAGGTCAAAACAACACCACATTCACCCTCAACCGCTGATCGGACCAGATAGCACACCATGGCCTCCTCCTCATCACTGGGCAACGCATCTCTTGCCAACGCCTCCTCGGCTCAAGCATTCTACACGCACTTCCGAGCAGCCACTTCCACCCTCCTCGAGCAACTTTCTTCCGCTGCAACGCTGGAGGCGCTCCAGGATGCACTGCAGACGTATGCTGGGTTGAGTGCAGAGCTGACAGGAGCGGTAGAGAGTGGAGTGTTGCCCGCGCATGATCAGGGGGTGCACAAGAGGAGGTTGGAGGAAGTAGCGGCGGCGTTGGAGGAGAGGAGAAAGGCGGTTGAGGGGAGAGAGGGGGGGAAGAAGAGGGGTGGGTTTGCGTTTAAGCGGAAACAGCAGCAACCGATCGCGCTGGGCGCTTTTTCGAACAATGCAATGGCAATGGTAACCGCAACGGCAACCGGAGCGACAACTGGCGGTACGAAACATGCAGCAAAGACCACTTCAACTCAGCCAAGTCAAAATAGTGTGGGCAGCATGCTGACAGCGACTAGCTCAAGCTCGAATCATGTAGCCATCTCAGGTCTGCAAGGCGTAACCTACCAGCATGACTCCCTCGACACTCGCGAGACGCACATCTCGCTCGACCTGTGCGACATTTCCTCTTGCTTTCTCGACCTTCGCCTCTGCATCTCAACCGTCAAGTCGGTCCAACTGCGCAATATTTCCGACTCGATACTTCTCCTGCCGCCGGTCGAAGGAAGCATCATGATGCACGACGTTACATCTTCGCTGTTGGTGGTTCCTTCGTGTCATCAGTTCCGCATGCACTCCTCGAAACAGGTGGTGGTGGAATTGAGCACGAAGAGAGGGAGTGTGGTTACTGTCGAGGGGTGTAGAGGGGTGGTGTTTGTAGAGCGGGGGGAGGGGGGGATGAGGGTACAGGATTTCGATGATCTGATCAGTAGCGAGCAGTTGAAGCAGGGAGGGAGGGGGGAGGATGAGGTGGAGAAGAAGCGCAATTTTAAAGTGATCAAGAGAGAGGGGAGCGGCTTGGCACAGAGGGCGGAAGAGTTGCATAGGGCGGGCAGCTCGACGAAAGAGTCGATAGACAAGGTACTGAAAGAGCTAGACGTGACAGTATAGCACACATATACCCCCAACGAACTGGCACTGTTAACATTTGTATTTCTACGTCCTCATCAATGCATGCATCTTGGCCTGACATCCGAACAATGCTGTCAAATGCCAAGGATGAAGCCGAGATCGGTAGGGCTTAATCCTTGCGCATGATCAGACTGACTCCATCCCTCACCGGCAGCACCACCACCTCGACCCTCCTATCCTCCCTCACGATCTTGTTAAACTCCTTGATCGCTTCTGCGTTCTCCACTCCGATCTCGAACGCTTTCTCCTCCACCAACCCCTCTGTCCACGGCGTGCCCTTAAACAGCGTGTTGTCCACCACCAACAGCCCGTCCCTCCTCAACAGTCCCTTCTCAAGAATCGTCTCGAAGTAGCTCTTATACCCCGGCTTGTCCGCATCGATAAAGATGATATCATACGCCTCTTCGTCGCTCACAATATTCTTTGCAATCGCTTCGAGCTGGTCCACCGCATTGCCGATTTTGACGTCGATCTTGTCGCCGAGACCGGTCTGTTCGAAGAGAGGGCGGGTGAAGTTGTCGAGGTATGGGTCGATCTCGAGCGTGGTGATTTTGCCGTCTTGGGGGAGGCGTTGAGCGATGCATACGGTGGTGGTGCCGGTGAACATGCCGATTTCGAGGGCTTTTTTGGCGTGGGTGAGCTTGGTGAGGAGGCCGACAAAGTTGCCTTCGTAGGCGCCGGCGGACCAGGCGGCGGAGAGGGGGAAGAGGGTTTGCTTGCGCGACCACGCGCCGGTCCAGTCGTGCTCGGCGGTGGCTTTGAGCAGCGGGCGCTGGACAGCAGGCGCGGGGGAGGAGACAGAGTCTAGGTAAGGGTCCATGCCAGAGAGGAGTTTGGAGACGAGTTGGAGCTGGCGCAGTTGCTCGGGGGTGAGGGGGCGAGAGGTGTCGAGTTGGGAGACGACGTTGGAGAGCAGGGTGGAGGCCGAGGTGAGGGGCGTGTGCACGGGGAGATTGATGTCGCTCATCTTGATGGAAACTGTTTGAACGAGGAGGAGGATATGTTCAGGATATTGAGCAACTTAGAGCGGATGTGGGGGATGGTCGTGACGGCGAGGAGAGGAGGGCAGACAACCATGGTGAAGGAGGAACGGAGGTGGGTTCTCTCGGTGGACCTTAAAAACGTTCCTGAAAGTGAATCCGGCGCACGCACGAACCCACTTAGGTAACCGATGCCTAGTTGTCAATGATGCTCAAGGCGGACGGACAACATTCACACCATGGCAAAGCGACATACGGAACGTGAGCATCTCGCTGTTCACGAAGAGACGCCGTCACAGACAGTGTGGAGAAGCCAGTGTGGGACGAGACCACTGTATGATTAGGTGCATGTTCTACAACCGAGGTCGCTCCCCACCCACTTGCCACACCACACGACAACAGGTGGGACTGCGAGTGGCACTCCACAGGACCCTTGTCTGTCTGTCCCCACTCACCCATCTTATCCAAGCAATCACGATTTTGCTGCGACCTTGTGACAGGCGGAATCCGACGATCAACGGATGGAGAGCTGCGTTGCGTTTCCTCTCTATCTGCAGTACAGTATAAGGGTCCAACAGAAGAACGTTCACGTTGCTGCTGCTCGAGTGCCTCCAAGCAAGCAAGCAGGGTGGGTGGAGAGGGGAGAGGGGAGAGAGGAGAAAGGGGTTGCGGGGGGGGTCTGTGCGCCTCATATGTTGCATATGCAAAGCGGATCGAACGTCACTTTTTTTTGGCTTTTCTCAGCCGTGCATGAGCAATACTCCTCAATCCTGCAGTGTTAGACCTAGCACAAACAACAAGAACAGAAAACGGGTTGCGTGTGAAAAGGAGAGATGTAACATTGCTGAACGTGGGACCGCAATGACAGTGTTGGATCGCGTGCGTTTACCGCCAAGACTTGGACTGGGCTGGTGCAGTGCTATGCTCCAACTCTCGGCATCGCTTTGACCAGCATTCCTCTGCATCTATCACCATCCTAACCCGCATCCCGATCTGGCCTGCGTTGCACCTTGTCTTGACATCATCTCGATCACCATCTGCGGAGACGAGAAACAGCAGAGCGGGCGCGGACCCAAATACCCCCCCACCCAACTACTATACCCGGTCCAAGCTCTCGTCCGCCTCACGGCCTCGGTCTCCCTCTTTGCTGTCTGACAACAACGGTGCAACGAGTCGGATGTTGTAGCGCTCACAGCTAGTGTCTTTGCCGTGCATAGAGGGAGCAGGAGCAGCATGGATCCTTTTGCCAGCTATGCCGCTCTCGACAACCCACAACAGTTCTGGGTCGAACTCGACGAGATCCTAGATACCCCTTTCCACTCACCCGAACTCGACCCATCTGCATTGTGCCACGATGCGCAAGCCGAAGCGTTGGTACATGCGAAACGCGTCTATGTCGCCAGCGTACTCGCCAAGTTCCTCCACCTCTGCGCTGCCTCGTTCAACGACAACTTGACTTCGGAATATAATCAGGACTACTGCATCAACCGCCTTTTTGCCTCGACGGTGTTTCGCGATGATGCACACCCGGCGCTGGGGGAGGATGGGACGGATATTGCCATGCATCAGTTGGCGGCGGAAGAGGCGATACGCATTATGCAGACTTCAACGTCGATACCGGTTTTGTTGATGACGTACGAGATCGTGCTGCAGTATGGAGACGCGTTTCCGTCGACGTACAAGTCGATCCAGGCGTCGGCGTCGACAGTGTCGTTTGTAGGCGTCAGGGCATTTTTGCACAGGCTTGTGCATCAGATTTGGGCGGGGAGCTATGCAGCGCAGGCAGAGGCAAAGATTGGCATTTCAGAGCAACAGTCAGAGCGGGGGTGGAACGGCGCGCAGTGGGATCATCACGATGCAGAACAGACCTCTTCCTCTACATCAGCCTCAGAACGGGGTTTGGGAACGGGAACAGCAAGCTACGCCTCGCGCGGCCTCACGTCCTCTTCAGCATCCAAGGACATTGCTATCCAAATCAGTCTCCGCGAGAAAGCCGTCCGCATGCTCTACGAAGTCTGTCGCGTCCAGAAGCTCGAGCCAGCCCATCTCAAGGCGTTTGACGAGCGCTTCATCCACCACCTCTTCGATCTCGTCGAGGAGACCCGCCACCACCACGACGAAGGCTTCAACTACCGCCTCATCAAGCTGCTTGTTGCTATGAACGAGCAGTACATGGTTTCCACCCTCACCTCGTCCGCTCCTGCTGCATCCTCTTCTGCGCAGGGCCAGATCAATTCTGCGCCGCCCGCGAGTGCGAGACCGACGAATCTGGTGCTGAGCGTGCTTCAGCAGCGGCTGAATGCAAGCAAGACGTTTGGCGAGAATTTGATTTTCATGCTCAACCGTGCATCCAGCTCGGACGCAGAGGATGTGTGTATGCAGCTGCTCGTGCTCAAGCTGCTCTACCTCTTGTTTACGACAAAGGAGACAGCGTGCTATTTTTACACAAACGACCTGCGCGTGCTAGTCGATATCTTTATTCGGGAGCTTCACGATCTGCCTGACGAAAGCGAATCTCTGCGCCATACCTACCTGCGCGTCCTCCACCCGCTGCTCACCAACACACAGCTTTGCACCTATCCCTACAAACGGCCGCAGATCCGACGTTTGCTCCACGCGCTGCTTGCCCATGGTCATCTGCGCGAGATCTCGGCGACGACCAGGCGGTTGGTGGAGAGGTGTCTCAGGGCAGAGTGGTGTGTAGAGCTGGACAGGCTGGATGGGACGGAGAGCGTGGCCAAGGTGGAGCCGATCGGAGGTGGCGAGTCGCACGTCAAGGTTATGCAGGCCGGAGTGACGACAGAAGGTTTGCCTATGTTAGCGACGAGGATCAAGGAGAATAGCAACTCGGTGCAGGCGACCGCTGATTCGCTCGCCATCACCACTGAGGATCAAGTGGCGAGCCCGATCAGCATCAGCACCACCCTCTCGCCCACTAGCATCGACTCTGCCTTCGAGTCCGCAGAAGGTCGGTCTGGTGGGTCGCTCAGCGTTCCTTTGACGCTGCGGACACGCGATAAACGAGTTGCCTCCCTCTCTCACCCGCGCTTGCCATCAGCTGCAGAGGATGGGAGCACGCTTCTCCGCCCCACCTCGGCCGCGTCGCTCAGCAGCAGCGCTACGGGCAAACATGCTCGTCGCGTCGTTTCGGCACAGTCTGCTCCCTGTACACCTCCGCGTGTCGACTCGCCTGCCCTGGCAGCGCGCCAAAACCCACGGCTATCCGAACTGTTGCCGCCTATCGATGGAGAAGCGGACGATGCGATGTCGACGAGCAGCTCGTGGCACGCGCACATGCTCGAAGATCCCCCCTCCGCGTCGGGAAAGCTGCGCAATGGCGAGTATGCGGCATCGCCGCTGAGCGCGAAACACTGTGCGGAAGGATCCGATTCAACTATCGTAGCGGCCACAGCGACGGGGGTGGGGACGGGGATGTTGGGGACGAACTCTACAGGCTCAGGTGCGTCCTGTTCGGCAGCGGAGCCGCCGAAACGGCGCAAGCCTCCACAACCGCCGACGCAGGCGAGGAGGGCGATGCAGCTGTCGAGTTCCGAGCCGCAGTTCTCGCCTGCAGGGTCCAGAGCGGGTTCGCCGTATCTCGGCGCCGGTTCAGGATCGACAGCGGGATCGCCTGTCCATGAAGACAGTGCGCAGATCGGAGGCGCGAGTGGTTCGAAGAACGGCGGTGCGAGAAGGAGGCCTCCACCCCCACCGCCTAGCAGTAATACGAATACGAACGCGAACGCGAACGCGAACACGCACACGGCGGCTGCAGGTGGGGGTGGGGATGGAGGTGAGGGGGAAGACGAGCTGGCCAGCGCACAGAGCTTCTATATCGCAGAAAGACTTCGAAGGGGCCTGCGCATTAGGTGAGGCATTTGAAACATTGGATTACACGTCACGTCTGTTCGGGCAGCGTTGTTTGCGCAGTGTGGTGAAAGAAACACAACACGGATGATGCGGGTGATTGGAAGCTGGTTATGTTCTGGTTTTGGGACAGTGGCAGTGCTTGTTGTGTGATCTGTCGTGGGGTGAGGGCGATGAGAGAGGGAGATAAGGAATGGACTGGCGGCCGTGTTGTAACACTGATGGATGGGGGGGTGGGGGGCGAGGGTGTCACAGCAAGCCATGGTCGGGGTGGGGCTTTCACATTCAGTTGCACGCCTTACTATCTTGGCTCGCTTTGCCTTTGCCTTTGACTGCGGGGTGGTCGGGATAGCAGTCAATGCGGCCGCAAATATGGTGTTTATCGACCCTTGTTCCCGCTGGTTATACACACAGAGGTACAGGGTCAGACAGACGGGTCGGTGGGCTTGCCGTTCCAATTTCTGGTGTGCGAATCTGTACAACCGAGCGTGATGCATGACAGCAAGAGCGGACGAGTATGCGAACGACAAAGGGGGGAGCGGGGAGCGGACAACGTGCGGCGCAATTATGGCTAGGTTAGCGTTTGGCATGGAGTGTGGACAAGCAAAGCAGAGCAGAGTAGAGCAGAGTTGATCGGCGTTTATGCCGCCGTTCTGCTCCCTAACCGACGCTTTGTCCTTCGGCCAGGGGTTCACAGACACATACAGTACTGTATTGCAAAGCTCGAATTGCAAATCCCAAAGACGCAATGCAGAGCAAAGTGTCCATAGCGATGCAGCACCAGCAGGAGAAATGGAGGGGGAGGGGGGGGTCTTTTTTGCGACGAACAAAAGCCGGTCAAGCCAAAAAAAATAAAAAGTGTGGTGGTTTTGCCGCGCAACCCCGCGCAAAGTCAAAAGAAACATTTATTTATTTATTTTTTTTGTTGGTGTTTTCGGCCATTTCACGCGCCTTTTTGGCTGTCAAACAACGATATGCCCCACAACTCAGAGCCGCACGCACGCCGCACTTTGCACTTACCACACGCGTGCGTGAGGTTTAAGCAAAGTGCTGTGCTGGCTGGTTGGAGGGTATAAGAAGGGCTGGTGTGGATGAGAGAGAGCTTCTTCCCAACTTATCCATCGTTGTTGCTGCTCTCCTGCAAAACAAACAAGAGGTAGGGTTAGTTTGGCGAACGATGACGTCTACTACTACCAACACCGCTACCGCCAGTTCGGTCATGGTTGATCGGAACGGTTTGGCGGATGTCAAACGGCAAAACAAAGGGCGTATGACTGCGAGCTGGCACCTTAAACCCGCCGCCGAGTGGGACTTTTTCGAACGCGCACTCGTCTATCTCGGCGTTACGCCTTGCAACTCTTCCAATCCTCAACCGAAGCCACCGGTGTATCCCAAAACAGCACCGGTGCCGGTGTATCCGGTTTGGAAAATGCACCGCACAGTCGCACCGAAGGCGTTTGCACCGCTGCTAGTGCACTATGCGTTTACGGAGGTGACAGGGGTGAGGGTACCGGTGGTGGTGGCGACGGGGTTGTATTTGGCGTATTTTGTGTGGTGGGGGGTGGGGATTTTTAGGTGGTGCAATGAGATGGTAAGGAGGTTTGGGACCTTTGATGGGGGGGTGGAGAGGGATGGTGTGCCAGATGTGGATACGCGGAGGGTGGCGATTGGGTTGTTGATGGTGGTGGTTTCGAGGGCGGTGATTGCAGTGCCGTGTTTGTACAATCCCGACGAACCGGTGTTGGATGGGAAAACGCTGTTGATGCTACCCATCAACATGTTTGCGTTCGCTACCGCGGTCGATTTCTGGTTCTACTGGTACCACCGCCTCATGCATGAAGTGCCCTTCCTATGGCAATTCCACCGCAAACACCACACCACCAAACACCCCATCGCTGCGCTGGGTGCATTCGCCGACCACTCGCAAGAGTTCTTCGACATGGTCGGCATCCCCCTCCTCGCCTGGCTCACCTGGCGCATCAACTTCGCCACATGGTGGATCTGCACCTGCTACATCCTCTTCATCGAAGCAAGCGGCCATTCAGGTTTGAGAGCCTACTTCCAAAACCCCGCAACCTGGCCGTTGATGTATCTAGGGCTGGAACTGTGTCTGGAGGACCATGATATTCATCATAGGCAGGGGTGGAGGAAGAGCGGGAACTATGGAAAGCAGACGCGGTTGTGGGATGGCATCTTTGGCACAATGAAGGACAGGATCGAGGGTGTGGCGGATAATATAAACTGGTCGGACTCTATGGATGAACCTGCCCCCATTCCTGGGGTCGAGGAGAAGAAGAAGGGGGAGGAGGAGTAGAAGGCGCGCACTGGAACAAAGGGCAAAGCTCATTTTTATCCTTTCCACTCGTGTAATGTACTGCAGCAACATCAGCTCGGTTCTGTTACCGTAGTTTCTGTTTCTGTTGTGCGAGTAGATACAAGCATTGCAAGACAAGACCAAGCTGCAACTGCTTTCAGCTGCGATATTGCCGCTGAAACGAAACGTCTCAAAAGATTGAGAGCAGCGAAATGGGGAGAGCGCAAGCTCTACGAAATGGGTTCGGGCTTGAGCGAAGCCACATCCTTGGCATCCTCGTGCAGCCTCTCCTTGTTTGCCTTTACCCCGTTGGTCCTGTTCCTCAACCCCTCCGCATCCGAGTCCGCATCCGTAGTGAATCCCGATGCGAACGCTGCTGGCTTACCATCGACCTCCTTCTTGCTGAGCCTGCTCTTACCGCTCTTCTTATCCAGCGCCTTACCCAATCCGTTCTGGAACGCCATAATGGCGACAAACGTCAAAATATGACCGTAGAAGTAGACGGCCTTCCAGCCAGCAAGGCTCGCCTTGAACTCCAACAACATGAACGGCGCCACCGCATAGTTCAGGGTTATCTGCGAAACGATGACCGAGGCAGTGCAGTAGGCGAGCTGTGCGGGAGTGAAGGTAAGAACGTTGGAGAAGGTAGGGTTGGGCACGTTGGGTTGGGCGAAGAAGACAGGGCGAACGTGTCGGCGCAGCAACTTTGCTGCGGACTGCATGAAGCCGGCGAGGACGAAGGAGAGGTAGTAGCCGGGTTCGAGGCCGTGCCAGAAGGCGGAAGTGAAGAAGGTGGTCATGGTGGATTTGAAGCCGGGCTTCTTGCCGGGACGAGCGATGCGCTTGTAAACGTTGTTGCGGAGCCAGACATTGGTGTTCATGTTCCAATGGTCGAGCAGTTCCTTCCAATTGTTCGCAAACTCGATCTTGGGAATGTCGATGTTTCGGCAGCGGTTCCAAAGCGTCTTGCCTGTAGCCGGATCAACGCCATTGTAGCCAAGCCCAGAGAGGATGCATGCGCCATCGGTGAGCGACCAGATGCCGTAGTACTTGGTGCGCGCCATGAAGCCGGCCACTTGAATCCACAGGAGTTTTTGATACCAGGCAAGATGCGAGAGACCACCGTGCAAGCCGATGAGCTTCTCGTAAGAATAGGCCGGAGCAAAGACGGAGTAGATGGCCATGAAGCCGAGACCGACGAGCAGCTCGCGAACAGATGCAAAGATACGACCGCGGGGGAGAGAGGCAGGCCCGTTCGAAGTAGCTTTCTCTTTGCCCTTGGGAGATGCAAAGAGCTCGCCGGTGCTCCAGGCTCGGTAGTCGCAGAAGCGGGTCGAAGGACCGATAAGGACACCGGGAAAGTAAAATACGTATCCCAAGAACTCGAGCATTGACGGCATCTTGGTGATGCGGGTCTTCTTCTGCGCTTCGTCGCACTGCTCTTCTGTGCGGATCTGACCGTCGTAGCAGTCCCATGCAAACGTAGTGAGGTTCATCACCGCAACCATCTGCATGGCGGTAATCTCGATAGTGGAGAGGGGGATACCGCCAAACTTGCGCACGGCATGGTTGTAGGTAAGGTGACCCATCTGGAGCGCGAATACGAGCCAGCCCATGTTCTTGCCGCCCACCTTGAAGAGGCAGATGTAGTAGGTGAGCAGTGCCGAGCCGACGAGCTGCAAAAAGCCCGAGTAGAGGTTGAGGATAGGGACGAAAAATATAAACGAAACGAGCAAGCTGTACAGATGCTTCGAGGTGGCCGATGGAAGGTACGGAAAGACCGCAGCGAGCGGGAAAGCCGCAAGGAGACAGGTAAAGAGCTTGATGTAGTCGACGGGTGCGCCGGCCGCATCGGCGACAGGCTGGAAGATAGAGTCCAGCATTGTGTTTTTGCTCCCTCTTGCTGACGGCCTTGCGAGCTTGAGGGATGTAGGGTGGTGGTGGTGGTGGCGAGTGAACAAGGATAAAGAGAGCTCCAACAGATCCACAAAGTACGTTCTCTTTGCTTGCCCCCCAACCAAGAAGAGTGTGATTGACGCCGAACAACACAACGAAAGGCGTTGAAAGAAGAGCTCTGCCCCCCCCAAAAAAAAAAGAGGAGAGCATTTCAACCTCGAGATCCAAGCGAATTTTGCACGACAGACGAGTGTGGAGGCTGGCTCGAGCTCACTTTTTTTACGGCTCCCTTTTACTGACTTGTTTTCGTTACGCCTTAAAACGTCATAGGCGTAAGTCAACCGAAACAACAGTTCTCGTTAGTCTTGCAGTATCCTCCTCTCTGAGATCAAGACATGTTGCATTCAGGAAATGAAAGTGTGACAGACGCAGAAACGTGATCTATCCGCGGCCTTGATAGGAGATGCAACACCGCGCTTTTGCCAGCCCTGATCAGAGCTCTGACAGCACAGACGAGCTCACATTGCGACGCACATCTGAATGATGCGGGCCTTGCTGTGATTGCAAACGGGCATAAAGTAAAGCGATACGATAGAGAATATAGAACACAACGGAAGTGAGGCAAGTGTCCTTATACGACGAACAGCAAGTTGAGATCGATGGGATGTGACGAGCTGAGCTGCGGCTTTTGGCTGTACTTGCTCGCCAACACATCTCGCACGGCGTTGAGCATCTGCTTGTACGTCAACTGCGGGTACTGGTTCATCACGGTCAAAAACGCATATGAGCACGCTCCCGTCGCTCTCCCGGCCTCTGTTGCGTCGGCACTCGTCTGCGAATCCTTGCATCCACTCAGCATGATCACGTCTGCACCGCTCGACTTCGTCCGCTTGGTAATCTCCCCGGCAGAGTTGGTGTTCTTGGCTGTGTTGAACGTCGAAAAGAGACCCTTGGCCATGCCCATAACGTCACCACGCGCATAGTTGAGCGCAGCACCCATGATGCCCTTGCCGACATCGGCGAACACGTTGGGCTCCTTGATGTTGCCAGAGGTGGTGTAGACGTAGGGGAGATCGAGAGCGGTGCCGGAGTGGCACGAGTCAAAGATGGCGGTGAGACGACAACCGACGGGGAGGGGTCGGACGAGGATGGCGTGCAGCTCATCGTCTTCGATCTGCCCCGCTTGCTGGTAGTCGACCGGAATGATGGTTTCGTTGTACCCATCCGCTTCATCGCCCTGTGTCGCTTTGGCCTGTCCACCGTGCCCACTGTAGTGGAAGAAGAGCGCGTCGTTTGGCTGCGCACCCCGCACCAACCAGTGCATCGCCGCCGTCATGTTCTGCCTGGTCGGGATGCTGCGAGGATCGCGCTGATCGTCGGTCAACACCACCATGTCTTCCTCCTTGTACCCTCGCTGCAACAGGAATTGCTTGACATTGTTGACGTCGTTGATGCAGCCACGAAGCTCGCCGTTTTGGCCGAAATAGTTGATGCCGATGAGGAGTGCTTTGCGCTTACCGCTCATGGACGAGTACTCGTAGCGCATGTTGTTCTCCATCATACCACCTTGAGGGTGGTAGTTGACATGGTTGGTAGCATACTCGGGTGGACCAATGGGACCGCCGGCTGGGGGAGCATAGCCGTAGCCCATCTGTGCCTGGACACCACCGGGAGGTGGGTGCGAGGGCGGAGCAAAACCACCGCCACTGGGGTAGCCATAATGCTGAGGAGGAGGGGGAGGGCCAGGAGGTGCGGCGTATCCATAGCCTTGTGGTCCGTAGCCTGGTTGTCCGTAGCCTTGAGGCGGCGCACCGTAGCCTCCGCCTTGGCTCTGGTGGTAGTGATGTCCGCCCTGACCCGGATATGCCATGGTTGCTGATCGCTTGCTTTTCTTCGAGAGGTAGTTTTCAATTCCTTTTCAACGACAATGTTGGTGATAGTTGGGGAGGAGGATGGATTGGAGGTGTTGGCTATCGAGATGAAGCCGATTGCCGGCGGGCGATGTTTGGGAACATCAAAGATGGTCTGGACTTGATAGTGCGGGGACCGTACGTTATTTAACATTTTGTTGGCGCTGGAGAGCTTGAGTCGAGATATGTCTCAAGCTGCTGTGCTGCTGAAAGCCGAATTTCGTGGATATGCTGGCAATTTCCTAATGCCGCTTTTCCGACTCGTTTGTTCGTACGAGAGCTACAGCTTGGCTAACTGCACGTGACTTGGACATTTTCCGACAAGGGTTAGCTTCCTGCTTGCTGCTGCAGCTCCACCTTTTTCTTCTTCAATCTCGATACCAACCTTCTCGGTCACCATCGCTAAAGCACATACACAAACAACCCTTGCCTCTTCGTCGCTACAAATACCGGAACGCAAGCAAGGCTATCCCAAGATGAAGGTGGCACCATCCTCAAGTGCGGTATCATCGCTTAAAGCACTCCAAGCCAAGGTATTCGGCACCACCTACAACCCCACACATGCACGCACCGGCGCCAAGGTGCTCCGTCAAAGATTACAAGGTCCCTCCATGCTCACCTACTACCCGCCCACCGTCAACTTTAGGTCCATCGAGAAGCTCGCGCCTGGATTGGGGAGGTTGCAGGATGCGAGGGAGGTTCAGAGGCAGAGGGACGTGGAGAGGAAGAAGATGCTTGGCAAGGGTCCGCCGAAGAAGGGTGAGTATGCCATTCCAATTTTGAGTCTCCACCGTCGCAAACACTTTTGCGGTGGAACTTTCCGTAAATTGTGGGAGATGGCGGGTTTGTGGAAGAGAGTTGTATTGCTGACCTATCTTTTGTTCCTATTCCTTTGGGTCGGGTTTCGATGACGATCAGGCGAGGGTCGACGGGCGGCTATGAAGGGCAAGAAGAAGTGATGCTTTATCTCTCATACAACACTCCAGCGATTCCACTCTTCAGCATTGCCATTGATTGGATCCTCTTCAACGGTTGCAACTATCACAGGACCATTCCACCGACACATTGTACTTTTAGTCTTTTCCTCTTCAATCCACACGACACACACGACCAACCTGGCTACTTGCGACTAGCATTGCTGTCTCCTCCATACGCGGCTCAACGAAGACGTTCGAGCGAGCCAAGACTTTCCGACGACGAGACGATCAGATGGTTCTTTGGTAGGGTCCCTGATCAACGGACGAGTCGCAAACGAAGCTGTGAGGCGTCAGTGTGTCTCCTTGTCTCGGAGGACCCGACAAGCACCCAACAGGAGATGGGGGTGGGATGGGATGTGGAATGCTCGACTCTTCTCGACTGAGTGGTGTGTTGCATGTTGTGTTGTGGGGTGAAAAAGGCGGAGATTTATGGAAATAAAGCTGGCTTCTCGGCAAAAGGTAGCCTAGCCTACATGCCGATCTTGTGTCTGTCTCACCCTGGCTTCGATTCGTTCTCACGCTAGGTGAATCCAACACTGTGTCCTCGGCTTCAGCATGACAAGTACATGGCTTGGAGAGTAAATCAGAGTCTGTGCGTTGTGGGGTAGGAATAAGCTGGAGCGGGTCAGCAGTCTTGAAGCTGGTGTTGGATCGGATACATCGGCAAGCAATTACTCACATCGGGTGCCGATGGATGTACGACCACGACCACCATCACCATCACCACCATCACCACATGGTAAAAGACCGGCTGTGGATCTCACATCGGGCACACTTTGCTTTGCATCAACAGTAACACGTCTTCTGCTGCTTGCGCAGGCAAAGTTCAAATGATGTGTGATGGAGAGCGGTGATCCTGAAGTGAAGCAAACTCTACCGCGCACAATCGCACGCGTGTGTGTGTGTGAGTGTGTGTGAGGTGTTTTTCTTGTACGACCCTGCAAGATCAAATTTCGGCAAAGCGATCTCAAACACCTACCGCACGTTGCCGGTACATGCATCTGCAGTCCAGTGCAGTAATGAATCGGCCAAGGTCTCTTACACCCCATCGCTAGCACGAACCTGACGAGGAAGAGAGGGCAGGGCGAGGGAAGGTTTGGAGCAAGCAGCATGTTGAGGGATGGTTGGTTGGCTTCGGCGAGTTTTTCGTGTGGCTTGATGGTTGGGCAACGTGTGCTTTTTCATTGATTGCCGACATGATCCGGTGACTTGTCCTGACGCAGCTGCTGTTTGTGATCCAGCAGCACAGACGAAAGCATGCGGTGTAACTATAGCATGTGATTCTGCTGCGAGTATAGTCCTCTTGCAGCATGCTGACTGCGCCGAGTGTCGGAACGGAAGATCCCCTCTACCTATCAGGACTCAGCTTTCGGCAAGACTTTCGGCGACTTTTTTTTCTGTTTCTTCCTCGGGAGAACTATTCGATTCGGCCCAGCATGCATAGGTGACTTTCGGTGCACGTTCGGATGCAAAGCAAAACAAAAACTACGAGGTGGCGAAGGTGATTGGCTGGTATGAAAGGCCAAGAAGTTTGAACGTCAGTATGCACGAGAACAAGGACCCTGCTACATTGTATTTTAGGCGTTGAGACAACTCATTTGGCAGAAGTGTTGGACGCATCGCCATGGTTGTTGGTAGCCAAGCCTACGCTGGAGCTGGTCGAACCGTGTTCAAAAGGTGGTAGCCAAGCAGTGATGTGGCATAGCAACGGTCAAGTCCTCAAACTATTCGACGCCAAGTGACGTCTGGTGGTGGTTACCTCGAGAAGATGCAAGTCGCCGTTGTCTGTTCCATTTGTGGCTTGTGCTTCGGTTCACACCTCGAACAACGGTTGACCTGTGTGAGGGAAGCAGGAATGTCGGCTGGCCACTCGCTTAGAGTTGGTGTTCATTATCTGGTTGATCTCACTTGACATGACGGCCTGCGACCATTCAGCCCTGCCGCCTTGCCATATCTCGATGCCGCAATGTACGAGAGCCTACTGTGTTGTGGTGTCATAGGCGTACCGGGTGGGAAGATGTGAATGCCTTGGCAGTCGTCGAGGCGAAGTATGAAAATTTGCGGCAACGACTTGGCGTGGCGGAAGAGAACAAGATGGAAATGGGAGGGGAGGGTCAGGCGGTACAAGTCGAATTTTGACACCCTTCTGCAGAGATTTGGTGTTCGTTCATCAGCCAGGTCGCCATGCAATTTCATGCCATTTGCCCTACAACCTCGCCGATTCCTGCTCTTCGCCTTGGGTAGGTCGCCGACAGTCCCACCATCGTTAAGGCGCGGAGGATGTTCGTGCGCATGTCCTGAAGCCCGCGGCGAGCAAGAGACAAGAGACAACAAGAGACAGCGGTATGTTTTCAAGAGATGTACAAACACTTATCAAGGCATGACAGGTTGGGTGCGTGCTAGGGTTGCCCATATAATCCCAGCGTTCGAGTCTTTTGTTTTCTGCAACAGGTGGTTGCCGGCCGTGCCAACAACAGCAGAGGGGTTGATAAGACGTGGGGGGATGGCGGGGGAACGAAAGAGCCAGACAGCACTAGAGAGATCGTCAGAGTAAGACAAGAGTGAGGGCAATCTCTAACACCCCGCTGGACCGAGGTAACGTTAGAGACCATGCTTGCCGGTTGGCCCTCTAAGGTCAGTCTTGTTTTTGCCAGGGTTCGTTGGTTGGGTTCCTTTTTCCAAAGTGGGACCCTATCAGAACCCTGGGGTCGTGCGCACCCTGCTGCTGTTGCCTCAGTCTCAATTGAAGGGACAACCGTTTGCAGCTGTGCTTTGGCGCTGTGCTCGTGTTCAAGTCCAGCTGCTCATCGGAGCTCGATTTGAAGCTTTGGTATGACATATTAGGTTGGTGGCTCAGAGGGCAGCAATGGATGCTCCTATGATTTGCAATTCAAGCCGAGAAACAGAGGGATGGGACGAGCGGAGTTGGGAAAAAGTAAGCAGGAACGCAGCAGAGGGGCAACTGCAGCGTAGACTCGATGCGTCGAGAGAAAGGCCGAGCGGGTCAAGACTCGCCGACGAGTGGCAAGTTGGGCAAGCGAGTCAACTGAGATTCAACTTTGAGTTGACTCGCTTTCGTGACCATTTCCTGCGCATTTGTCCCATTCACCAAAAAAGGAGAAAGGGGAAAGGGGAAAGGGGAATCATGTCGTCATTGTGCACATAAACAACTCTGGTCTCAGATCTCGCTTCCAGAATCCTCAGAAAAAAAACACACACACACAGAGGCGCGGCCGTCGACCTGGAATTGGGCAGTTGTCGGTCCACACTCTGGGGCTCTCTGGCTCTCTGGCTCTCTGTCTCTCTTTCATGCGGGACCCTAGCGTGAGAGAGACCGCAATTCTTAACGCAGTCTTTGCCCTCCTGCCCTCCTCGAGAAGGGGCATTCCAGCACAACAAAGATCGGCAGCAGCGACACGCAACGTCGGTGCGCTCGGTGACTCGGCCACGATGCTATGGCAGCCTGACCCCCCAACCGCACGGACGACCTTTTTCGACGTTGAACTTGACCTGCTGACATCAGTGTTCCTCACCCGTTGCCGATCTTGTCCGAGAATACGCCGAACAGGGAACCGCCACCGGAAGGGAAAGAGAGAATGATGACTGTGTCTAGTATTGCGCTGCTGCGGCTGCTGTTGCTGCTGCTTTCGATGCTCAAGGGTCGTCGGGAATGGTCGTGCTGTCACTTTCATGTGGCTTGAAGAATTGAATTGGTGCCGCATCCACAGCTTGTGATTGGCTTCTCAGATGTACTCTCCTGAGCGATCTATCCGAAAGCAAAAGTGGCCAGAAAGAAAAGAAAGAAAATTAACAACAATAAAAGGACTGGCAAGTTCGTCTAGCGCAAGCTCATGCTCATCGCTTTGTCGCTGGCGGACCAGGCCTTGCCTGGCAACCGGACCAAAAACCCATGCGTGCCAATCAGCCCGCTCTTGCAACTGTAATTCGCTGCGGCATTTTCGTATTTCGTTTGCGTCTCTGCTTTGGATCAGACCTCTTGACCAAATCGGCAACGCTGAGATCCGACTCTGCTATGCATGCCGTGCGTTGGTTGCATACGATTTCAAATCACAATACAGGCTGACTGCGAATGGGATTGCGATCGGACCAGAGCCCATCCATGTCGCAACGAGCTGTCACTTGGCCAATCCAACGCAACTTGCATCTTCTGTTTTGTGGCGTGGAGGTGCTGTCAATGAGAGAGAGAGAGAGAGAGAGAGAGAGAGAGAGAGAGGGTTCAGCTGCGGCACAGTCTTCTGCGATTCCAGCGGGTGGGGAGAAATCAGTTCATTTCCGACCGATCAGAAGAGCTGAGAGGTGGAAAACATTGTATAGTAGATAGAAGCCCCGCAAAGCCACTGCGCGTCCCGAGCGTCCTCCCCCCCTCCTCTATTGCACTGCTTTCGGCTAAACGCGCTACAAATTGTGCAGACTGCTGCAGGCAAGCATGCTGACGTTGACCGAATCTCAATCTCTTTTATACAGTCCACGAACCCAACCGGATTCCTTGATTCTGGCTGCGTCAGGCTGTTGTCCACGCGTTGGTGGCAGCAGGGCACGACACTGCACAGTACCGGCACAGCACCGTACAGCACAGCACCGTACAGCACAGCACCGTACAGCACAGCACGATGCGAGCACAAGCACTCGCGACCAGTGACCTCCCATCTGCAAAAACTCTGGCAAATCACAGTCCGGCTCCTCTCCGACAACTCTCTCTCAACAAAGTGATCCGATCATTGCCTCGCTCTTCCACTCACTCACTACGCCCAATCGCTGTTGACGCTGCTGCCACTGGCTCGGTTTCGATTCAGGCTGAGTCGGGCGACTGAGCCTATGCCTTTTTCTAGCGTTTCGTCGAATGTTGATTAGCGCATTGACAGGGCAGCGGCGTAGCGAACACGGCACTATTGCGCAGGAGCCGGGCACTGTAAAAGAATAAGTTTGTTTTCTTTTGTTGCCCTTGCTGTGCGTGCTAGTGTACTGCTACTGCGAGAAACGGTTACGCCACGCCATGCCATGCCACGCCTACGCCAGGCCAACATGGTATGCACTGCGCTGCGCTGCACATCCATACAGTATCCCGCTTTCCTGCCAGTAAAGTTACGAGTTTGAAAAGGAGTTTTTATCTTTATTTTTTACATTTTTATATTTTATTTTTATAATAACTGATTGGGCTCACCTCGAGTCGGCTGCATTTCGTCACCAGTGGACTGCTACTCTCCCAATCCAGTGATTGGGATTTCGGCTGACTGCCATTGTGCTCCTCGCTGCCTTTGCTTTTGCCCCTGCTTGACTGCTTTGAATCCAAATGAACCCAAATCAATTCGGCGCTGCTCCGCTCTCGATTGGCGACTGCGACTGCGACTGCGACTGCGCTGCGCTGCGCTGTGCTGTGCTGTGCCGTTCGCGCCGCTACTGCCTCGCCCCTCGCCCTTCTCTCTCTCTCTCTCTCCCTCTCTCCCCCTCTCTGTTTCTCTGTCTCCCTCCAGGCAGCTCCGTCTATCCCTCCAGCCGAGTAGCATATACCTTTGTCTCTCGCCATCAATCACTCCCCCTCGCCACCTGGCTTGGACGTGTTTGCGCTTACCTTCATCGACACTGCATTCGTGCTCACACTGCCACGCATACCGTCGCCTTCTCAACCACACGCGTTGCTGCATTTCGCATCCACACCATCATCATCATCATCGTGGTGGTCATTGGATTGCTCTGCTTTCGTCAACCGTTGCTCCTAACAGAATATAGCCACCAACTCATCCTTCTGGCTCGACCAAGACAACCACACCGGCAGTTACCTTCTCGGTTGTTGCTTTTTCGTCGTACAGCTTCGGACATCCAGTGACGTGCAGACGGTGGGCAGCTTTTTCTATCCACCTCATTTCGTGGCGCTCGCTCAGCTTGCCTCTTATACCTGCATACCCGCCATTGTCTTGCACGCTTGATCGTCCTTCGCCCACGTATCCCGCCTCGTCGTTGCATACATCCTTGCTCCTTCGTCTCCGTCTCCGGCATTCATTCATTCTTGGTCGCGATCCCACTCAGCGTCTTCTCAACCGCTGACGTCCTGCTCCCTTTGGCCATCCAAACAGAAGCACCACCAATACCCAGCATCCTGTTGCAAGGCATTCCAGTCCCGCGTCGCATCTCAACCTTACCATGTCGCGCAGCTCCGGCGTCTGATCCCACGCAACCTCTTTGCCTTTGCATCGACGTTGCCTTTTGCATCGACGTTGAAGCGCAACGTGACATCAGCATCCTCGCCGCTTTTTCTCGCATAGAAGCGATCGCCGCATCTCTGACCCCACCTCCACCGCCATGCCCAAGAGTGCAGCGAGTCAGGAGTCGCACCCTACGTTTCCTGATTCACTTCCTTCGCTCTCGGACCACGACTCTATTAGGTCCGCCGCTTCCAGCCACTCGTCTTTTTCCAATACTTCAGCCTACTGGGCCAATCCACCAGATACCCACCTTCCCTCCGGCGACGTTCCGTACCATCAAAAAGACATGTTTGGCACTGGCGCTTCTTGTTCGTCCTCTGGGCCACAGCGATCGTCCACGATCAAGGCATCGAACCAAGCATCCGTATCCAACAACGGCACAAGCTCGTCGAGGTCTTCAGCATCTGCACACAAGCCTCCGTCCATGGCCTCCTTGAGCGCCATGCTCGAACCCGGCTTTGCTTCCACGTCAGACGCAATGCTAGCATCCTCCTCGACCTCGCCGCCTGTGCTCCACTCGCTCGTCTTCCCCAATGCGAGCGCCGAGTATGCAGCGGGCAAGTCGAGCGCATCTTCAGATCAAGGGCTCACCGATGCATATCCCGCACTGGATGAAGTCGCACCTCGTCTGTCCATGTCTTCCACAGGCAGCGGTTCCACCAGCGAGCTTGCAACGCCCGAAAACGCGCATCAGTCCTGGCCCTACGATGACGTCGACGGCTCTGCTCTTGCAGCGCTGCATGGCCCCGCATCATCGGTGGTGGAGCACAAGGACGCACAAACTAGCAACCCAAAGTCGCAGATCCCAACCTTTGCTGCTACCGCTGCAGAAGTCGATCTGCGACCTCCATCGAGAGAGCTCGATGCTTCATCTGCTTCGCTCGACAGGCTTGCCATCCAGCGTCCTGCCAAGCTCGAGCGCGTGTCTTCGGCAACCACCAATGTTACCGCCCGGGGTTCGACGCGCTCGGATGAGTCGCCTCAGACCGCGACACAGTCTCCCCGCGGCTTCCAGGCGCCGGATCTTTCATGTCTCCGCATATCTTCGGGCGCCGATTCTCCAGCTTCCGTCTCATCCACATCGGCTCCGCGCGATTTGGCAAGTCACATCACCGCGTCGCCCAGTTTGGGTGCAGACATGCCCAACCGCGCCAGCATGACGAGCCCCGACTCGTGGCGTTCGCTTTTGCCCGAGCACGATCCCTATTTCGCGTCAGACGGCCAGCTGCGCGCATGGCAGCACCAACGATCTGCTTCGCCTCAGAACTTGCACCCCTCCACGGGCGCATTCGACATTGACACGTACGTTTCGGCCAAGACGTCGCCTCGTGTGCCCGCCAACGAACGCATGTCGGGTTCTTCCTTTGACACGGCCCGCACTTCCTTTAGCAGCGCCATCAGCGGCTACTCGACCATGTCCATGGCAGGTCTGAGCCGACCCTCGATGCAGTCGCAGGAATCGGCGAGGTCCGACAGCTGGAGGAGTCTGCTGCCAGACGACGATCGATACCACGCTTCCCGCGATGGCGCTAGCGGTGCACGAGGTCTCGAGGCATCTCCGAGCTTGACTTCTCCTTCGCTCTCTGATCACCTTGACTCGCCAGTGTCGTTTGACGGCCACAATCACCGCTCTGCCTTCTTTGCACTGCAAGCACCTCGGACCCACAGTCTTGTCTCTAGCGAAGCCGAGTCTGCCGCGCGTCGACACTCGAGTTTTTCTAGTTTCGAGCCAAACAATTCGACGCAGTACGCAGCAACTCGAAACATGCTCGAGGCGATGAGGGATTCGGCCAGGTCGCTTGGCTCTAGTCTGTCTTCCTCTGGCAACTTTATGGCTGCTTCGCGAGGCAACGATTCGCTCGATGCGCCAAGCATGACGCCTGCTCTCTCCAGCTCGACGGCTGACGATTCTAGCGAGCGCGAAAGCTGGCCTACCAGTCGAGGCGGGAGATGTGGGTACGGTGCCAGCTCGCCTCTTTCAACTGGTCCGCTCACGCCCGAGACGGGACAGACTCCACACTCCAAGTCTTCGCTCGCCGCAGTGCCGGGCCAGGAACAGGGAGGTGTAGCACGCGTGGACAGCCCAGCTCATGTCTCCGAGACCTCGGACAGCATCGTCAAGGCGACTCAGGACGGATTGTTGGCGACCACCACAACTACGACCACCAACATCACCACGACTACGACGACGCAGCTGTTGTCCGATGCGGCCCCCGCCAAGGCGAGGTCGGCAGCGGGCGCTGACGACGGTCTGCTCTTTGCGGAGGAAGGCGACGAAGATTTGCAGAGCCAGCCCATGAAGGCGCGAGGATCGTCCTGCAGTGTCTCGACGCCCATCAGCCCGCCCTCGTTGCCGTTTTTGGAGCGTCGCCCCGCACCACCCGAGACAGATCTCGTGATTGAAACCGAGCGCAGCAAGTATACCTTGGTCACACGTCTGCCCGGCTTTTCGCTCGATTGCATCACGCTCGCCACCAAGCAGCACAAGCACCACCGAACCTTGCACATTGTTGCTGACAAGTGGGACACTGAAGGCGGCGGACACTTTGAGCGCCGCATTACCTTTCCCGATAAAGAATGCGATCTGAAGAACGTCAAGGCCGAGTTTGACGGCACCACTCTGCGGGTGTATGTACCTCGCAATTCGACCACCAACCGATTCAGCTCTGCTAGCAGTGCCACGTTCTGAATTTCAAGAAGACGAACAAACGTATCATGCCCCGCTTACTTCACCTTGACGACCTTTGTTTTGCGATTCCTTGTTTTCTCCGCCAGCATCTTGCCCCCCATCTGTACTTTTGCATATCATCATAGCCCTCGGTCCGAATATCTACATATTGCCGCTGCCCTCAAATCACGATTGCTCTCACTTTCTTGCGGGGCATGTCGTTTGTGCTGCACCCCCACACTCTCTTTTGAACTGAGCGTTGAATTCGTCACTTGTCTGAGAAGGCGTTATTCGGGTGGGTGGGGTGGGTGAATGGAATCAAAACCTGCCGACATCCCTGCCGAACAAGAGATTGCTTGCCCAGTTAGCTGGGACGAGGAACCTGTTTCTCCAACTCATCGACATGATGGTATACGCCGATCTCCAGAGGACCCACGCCAATGCTCCTGATTCCTTCTTAACAGGCGAATCGATGAGCGCCTTACCGGACCCAATGGAGGCCATGCTGCCTTTATCGCGGAATTTGAACGCAGGTACAGGCTGGTTTGGACTTGCAGAGAGGTTTGAGGGGGAGGGGGTGATGTGGTTGTTGAAGAGGGAGGCTAGGTAGGAGCCTTTTTGGGTGGCTACTTGGGCTGTTGCGGGTAGGATGGGGCGTGAAGTTTGAGATGCGCAATCGCCTATTGCAAACACGTTGGGTAGTGCTACCAAGTCGTGGGTTTTGTCTTTGCTTGTTTGCGCTTTGAGCTGTTCTGCTTCTTGTGCGGCGGTTGGGTGGTGGAGCACGCTGCCGCCTACTCTACCGTGTTCTTTCTCGTTGCTATCCACGAGCACATTCAGCGTTTCATTGGTAAGGATCTTGCCCGTGCGCTCCTCCTTCCCCACCCCCCTCAGCGCCTCAATAAGCGGCGAAGTGGTTATCCCTGTTGACCAAACCACCATTCCTGCTGGCACCTTTTCCTCCTCCCCCGTATCGCGATTGCGCAGCCAAATGCCATCAGGTGCAACAGAGGTGATCTTCGCGTTCAGCTGGAGCGCGATCCCATCGCGCGCGAACTTGTTCATCGCATACTCTGCCAAACCCCTGTCGAACGACGAGAGGATCGTCGATCCTGCATCGAGCAACCGGATCGATGTGTACGCTGCGAGGTCGGGGTAGAGCCGCGAAAGGTCTTCCTTGATCTGCACAACAGAAGAGCAAGAGTAAGAGTAGGAGTAAGAAGAGTGGCAAAATGGAGTTGGTCAGAGGTGGGGAGGAGGGAGGAGGGGGGGCTTACAAGGTCGTGCAGTTCAGCAGCGAATTCTGAGCCCGTGGGTCCACCGCCAACGACGATGAAGGAGAGAAGGTTGCGGATCTGGTCTTCTTGCTCTGGCGTAAGACGGTCAGGATTGAGCGTAAGGTAGTGGTGATGCTGCGCATTCGCCCGTTCGAACAGACCCAGAATCCTCCACCGGATCGCCCTTGCATCACTAACATCCTTCAAAAACAACGCATTCTCCTTAACACCCCTTGTGCCAAAAGTTGCATTGTACGACCCAACCGCCATGACCAAATAATCATACTGCAACCTGTAACTCTCTGCCTTCGCACCCAACTCTTCCCCCTTCCCCCCCTCCCCCTCCCCCTCACCCTCACCCTCGCCCTTAGGTGAGACAAGTGGATCGCTCAACCTAAACGTCGGACTCGACGCTGGAGTGAGTTCGATGGTATTTGTGCCGAAATCGATTGCGTCGCACCAGGCGTGGTGGAACTCGATGGAGCGGTTGGAGTGGATGGGTTCGATGGCGCTGCGGAAGTCGAGCGTTGCACAGGATGCCTGGGCGAGGAGCGGGGTGAAGGAGAAGGAGGTGGTGGGGGAGATGACTTTGACGTCGAAGTGGCGGAGGGTGGGGTGGGAGAGGGATTTGAGGAACGAGTAGCCGCCCCAGCCTGTGCCTAGGACGACGAGGCGTTTCTTGCGCGTTGGAGAGGTGGCATAATGGCGATTGAGTGCGAGTGCGAGTGCGAGTGCGGGTGGCGACGCTGCGGGTTTGGGACGTAGCAGTGCCATGGCGCTGCGATGACGAGCAGGGGTGAACTGCAAGGTTTCGAGTTGATGGTGAGCCGGAGGCAGAGGTTGAACTGGCCGGAAGAGAGAGAGAGAGAGGGGGAAAGGGGCAAGAAAGGTCATTTATCCTATCTATCCTCCTCCCTCACTCGACCCTTCGCTGGAAACCATCTAACCCCCCTCACCGCCTCTCACTCCCGCACATCCGCAGAAAGATCACTCCCAACACCCCCCTCCCCCCCAAACCGCTGCACATTGCAAAGAGCTCACACACTCATCCGAAGCCAAGAGTATCAGGAGAATGGTCCGTGTGGTTGAATCACAAATTTCGCGGATCCCGACAGCTGCGTTCATACATCGGCTTGTCCGGCGTGAAAGCACAGTCACGACTAAAATCCTCCCGCAGATGATGCACCACCTGCAGGACAAAACATGTGGAGGCGGAAGCCGGGCGCATCTCTGCCACCTCGCCTTTTGCGCTCGCTTTGCTTTCAGCATGGCAAAGGGATTTGTACCCCATCACTACGGGACGGATCGACGTCTGGACTCGGGAACAAGTTGTGAAAGCCTGCTTCGAACATCCTGGGGGTTACCATTCGCATTGGCATCCACACCCCGCCACACACTGCTCAGTGCTTCATCTAGTGGCAGACAAGAGTTCTGCACGCAATGGGCACGCATATCCTCCCCACTCCGCAGTCGAGTTGCACTTCGTAAAGATAGCATTACCTCATTTCCATACCGTCGCAGAGTCGTCATTCCACGCTCTAGTCCCAGACTCACCAAATGCAAAACGGTCTACCGTCGGATGGGAAACGTGAGAGAGAGTTGGGGCTGGGGCTGCGGGCTGGGGCTCACTTTTCCTGCAGCTCGATCTCTTGCGCTTTTTGCTGCGCACTGTCCGCACCTTGTCTTTGATTTTGATCCTGCAACACCGCTGGTGTCGGCAATGGCTGGCTGAAATGCTTCCTCAACTGCTCGTCTGCCAACCTGTGCACCTCCCTCCCCACCGCCTTCGCCACGCTCGCCAACGGCCCACCCAGATTCAACCTCCACACCACATACGCACTCGCAATGAGCACCAGCAGGAACGCAAAGTACACCGGGCTGCTGAGCACCGCCATAAACTCGTTCCACCCCAACACGGCCAGCACGCCATACATCCACAGCGGGATCTGGGCGATCGACGATACGGTAGAGCGCTTGGCTTCGACGTACAGCGCGTCGGCTTCTTTGCGGAACCGCGCGCCGATCTCGGCCTTGCGCGTCTCGGTCAATACGGTGAGCGTCGAGCCAAAGTCGAACGGTTCTTCCTCGCCGAGCTCCATCGAAGACTGCAACGAGGGGTCGTCCGAGGTCGAGGGGAGTTCAACAGCGAGTGATGGGTCCGTGGGGGTGATCTTGGAGTAGAGAGGGATGAGAGAGAGCGTTTCATCGCGCGCTTTGCGGAAGGCCGAGTCAATGTCGTCCTCCGGCTTCCAAACGCGTGGCACTCCGGCATCGTCGTAGCGGAATCGATCCTCAAAGCTATTCCTCAGCTTCGCCGCCAGCACCGTGTCGGCCGTCTGCTCGTCGATCTTGGCACGCAGGCTCAGCCAGCTCTTGCGCCTCAACGTCAGCAGCGCCGCCTCGTTCTCCTCTTCGGTGCAGTTGAAGCTCTTTGCCTTGCGCAGGTAGGTCGCCTCAGCCTGCTCCAGCGTGGAACGGAAGGCAGAGAGCACCTTGTCCCACATGTCGGGCGTGGGCGTGTTGAGCGCCATCTCGACTGGTTCGGCGATGTTCTTCTTGAATGTGCGTTCGATTTGAGCAACCATCTTTTTGGTCTCCTCGACGCGCATCGTGTCCGAGATCGACTGGATTTCGGCGTCCAGCTGCGCCACTTCGTCGTCGATAGTCCAGTCTGTGTCGGCCAGCAGCACCGCTTGCGCTGCAGCGGTGAACTTGGCGAGAGCGTTGCGCTTTTCGGACGTGACGACATGGCCAAAGTCGTAGTTTAGCTCGCTGCGCATGCGCTCCAACACATTGTGTTTAAACGTGTGGAGCGTGTGTCGATGCAAGTTTTTAAGCTGGCCGAGGAAGAAGGGCGAGAGCGAGCTGTTGAGCTTGTCGAGCAGATCGAGCCGCTTGCGCTTGTACACTTCTTGGTGGTACCTGCTCGCGTCGCGGTCAAACTTGGCGAGCGCGGTGGAGCGGTGCAAAGCCATGTCGGCGCCGAGGCTCTCGAGCACGGATCCCCCGTCAATGTGTCTGCGAAAGTCCTTGATGCTTGTAGCGAACAGATCAAAGGCGGCGTTGGCGATCTCGTCGCACCGGAACTGGGCAAGAAGCTCCTGCTGGGTGGGGAGGTCGAGATCCTTGTTGGTCATGACTTGCTCCCAGATGGAGGCGAGGTAGTGCGGCAAGCCATCGGCTGGGATGCGCTTGTGGTATTCCGTCTTGAAGACAAAGTTGGGGTCCTTGGGATCGACAAAGCGGTTGCGCAGCACGTCGACGGCCTTGTCGAACTCGGCAGGCTGCAGGATCTTGTGCGGGAGAGTGGTGAACATGAAATCGAAAAAGTCGGAGATTTGGGATGCCTCGAGGCCTTCGGGCTTGGAAAGCGAATGCCAGATCTTGGTCAAGTCGGCCATGATGGTGGCCGAGAGGTTCTCGAGCGGTGTCACGCCGATGTGGTCGCGAATGACAAAGAGCAAAAGAGTCTTGTCCTTGGCGCCGGCGGTCTTGGCCTTGCTGGCCTGGAAGAGGCCGAGGTTGACCTCAAAGACGGTCTTGAGGAGACCCATGTTGGCACCTTGATAGAGACCAACTTGGTGCTCCCAGAGGTTGACGATCAAGACTTCAGCAGAAGCCATGGAGAAGAGGGCAGACTTGCGTTCGAAATCCTGATCCTCGCCGCGTTCGCGACCGTCGGTGCCCTCGACGTCCATGACGAGCACGTTCATCTTGAGACCCTTGCACATCCAGATCCCCTTTGTGGTCTGCTGACGGGCGGATTCGCTCATGACGTCAAAGTTGGTGCCAAAGAGCTTGTTCAGGAGCGTGGATTTGCCTGTAGACTGGGAGCCGAGGACGGCACAAAGGTCGTAGCCGAAACCTGCATCGGCGAGACCCCAGTTTTCAAGGTGAGGGCCGAATTCTGCACTGTTGAACTTTTGATCTTCATCGATGAGCTGCATGCGACCTGTCTCGTTGGCACGAGTTTTGGCATGGGCAAGTGTGTTTGTTGGTGCTACTGTCTGAGATGCCACGGGCGTTGAGACGACTTCTGAGGGTAGCGCCTCGGAGACAGCTGCAGTAGAAGCAGGTGCTGCATGAGAGGTACCGCGATTGAGACTTGCGGATGTGGCAGCGATCGAGTCCTGCTCTTGTTGAGCAAGAAGCTGCTTTGCGTTGTCGACGTTGAGCTCCATTGTTGCGTACTGTAAGTTGCACTGGCACGACCAACGACAGCTTGTGTTCCAACTTGTTTCGGAGGTGATTCCACCGTTAGAACGAACGAAAGGAGGCAATTGATGAACCCGAACCAGTCGAATGAGGACCGCAGAGCGAGCTGGCTACCAAAGCGACGATCGAGAGGCAGCGAATGAGATGAGATGGTGTCCAGATGGAGGGGATGAGGATCGAGTCAGGGACCTTTGGCTGTGGATGGTGACTAGCTTCAAGATGAATTGACACGTCTCCTCTGTCCGAGTGCGGCACTGATACAACACATACACACACGCACACACGCACACACGCACGTACTTCCCATGCCGACTCGAAATAGCCCCGTGCGCGACAGCAGTGTTGTTCTTTGGGCTCAGCTCAGTCTCATCGGTGGATCCGACAACTACATTCTTCATGGCTTGGGAGTAGACAGCTTGATGAAAGAGCAGCCAACGATGCGGACCGCCATGTCCGGTTGGGCCAAAACAGTTCTGGCTCTCTGATCTGGAGCTTGATGCTGTGCTCGGTCCAGGATAGAGAGGGTGACGCTGCGATTCCAACTACGATGGTTGCAAGCAGCATCGTCAATGCTGATTTTGACAGTGTTAGACTTACTCGGGCTAGCATGTCGAAAATGATCGAATACAAGACTGGGAAAGTACAATGACCGAAGACCTTTTGCCAATTTGTAGCCTCGATCTTGTGCAGTTTCGGAAAATCAAATACAAATCCACCCTAAGACTAGAAGAACAGCTTTAAGCCAAGAAAAAGCGCGGGGTGAACTAGGGGACAACAAAAAGGCTGCGGAGTGAACAGAGGCAGAGGACCGGTTTGAGCTGGGTTGTCGTTCCGACACTTTCTTCTAAATTCGTGGCGCGCCAAATGCGCTCTGCCCTCGCTCGAATCCACCCGGCTTCTGTTATTCTCTCTGCTGCGACAAGCTCAAGCTCAGCCTTCACTGGGTGTGACCGTGTGACTGTGTGACTGTGTGATCTTGAGAAAGAAAGAAAGAAAGAAAGAGAGAGAGAGAGAGCAAGTAATCGGCTCTTCTCAAGTCTTTGTGTATGTGTATGTGTGTGTGTCTCTCTGTGTGTCTCGTGGCCATCCCTCCACCCGCGCACTGTCAATCGACTCGGTGGAGAGTGCATCTTGTGTCGGCTCGTCCGTCTCTGCTCCTCTCCTTCTGATCATCATCATTCCCATTGCAGTACCGCCGCTTCTCCTTGTCTTGTTCTTCCTTCACCTTTGGCTTCAGCACACTTTCACTCCAAAGGCGTAGCCACTTTTCTCTTCTCGATCACTTTCCACCTTTGGGTTTTTTTTTTTCTTCTTATTGTCATCATCGTCGTCGTCGTCGGTTTCTAGTCACAATGTCTGCCGTCACTGCAAGCAACGCCGCTACTACCGCCAACGGCGCCTCTTCCTCCTCCAACCCTGCAGCATCCACTTCGGCCGTTGCTCCTGCCAATGCAGCTGCCAAGCCTGCCGTCCAGGCCTCCGAGGTGGGATGGCTCTTTGTCACGCAGTACTACACCTTCCTCAACCAGAACCCGGGCCGTCTCCACTGCTTCTTCACCAAAAAGTCCACCATGATCCACGGCGTCGAGCAGGAAGAATCCAGCCCCTGTTTCGGCCAGCAGCAGATCCACGACAAGATCACCAGCCTCAACTTCCACGATGCCAAGGTCTTTGTCTCCAACGTCGACTCGCAGAGCTCCGCTTCCGGCGGCATCTTGGTTCAGGTGCTCGGTGAGCTCAGCAACAACGGCGGTGCATGGAGGAAGTTTGCCCAGACCTTCTTCTTGGCCGAGCAGCCCAACGGATACTATGTGCTCAACGACATTTTCAGGTATCTCAAGGACGAGGACGAGATTGAAGCTGAAGCTGAGGCCGTCGACGAGGCCATCCAGGATGAGATTGACGAGGCAGACAAGAAAGGCGTCGAGGTGCCCCACCAGCTCGAAATCAACAACATTGGTAACGCCAACGCCGTCCCCCATCTCCCTTCGCTCCCTTCCTCCACTCCTGCCGCAGGTGCTACAAAGGCCATCGAATCGTCGTCGGCTAAGGACACGGACAGCAAGCCTGCCGCCGCCGCCGAGTCTGCCGATGTGACTTCTGTGCCCGCTGTCGAAGAGGTCGTCGCTAGCACAACCGATGCCGAGCCCACCAAGGCTGACGCTGATCAGGTCGGTGTCGACAAGAAGGTCACCGCTGTCGAGGCTGACAAGGCGCCGGTCGCCGCTGCCAAGGGTGCTGCTAAGGACGCTGCTGCTGCCGCCAAGACCGAAACTGCCCCCGCTGCTGCTGCGTCGGCGCCTGCTGCCGCCGCCCCTGCTCCTGCTCCTGCTCCTGCCCAGCCCACCGGCCCGCCCAAGCCCAAGACCTGGGCCACCCTCGCTGCCTCGGACGCCACCCGCTGGGGCTCCAACGTCTCGACAGAAGCCAAGGGCGTCTCTTCCTCCCGCCCGGCTCCCACTCCCGCCAAGCCTGCTGCCGCTGCTGCCAAGCCCGCCGCTGCTTCCACCCAGGCTGCTGGTTCGGGTAACGCCTCCCCTTCAGTCTACATCAAGAACGTCGTAGCTGACCAGGTCACCGAAGCTGCCCTCCGCCAGGCCCTCGAGGCGTTCGGCACCGTCAAGGACCTCCAAATCATCGCCTCGCGCTCGTGCGCTTTCGTTGAATTCACCAGCGTCGATGGTGCTCGTAAGGCCGCCGCCAAGGGTAGCGTTACTGTGGGCAAGAACGGCTGGAACGTGACGGTCGAGGAGCGAAGGAAGCCCGCTGCTGGCGTGGGTGCTGGCGGTCGTGGTACTGGCGGTGCGCCCCGAGGTGGCGTCGGCGCCGGTGCCGGTGCCGGTAGGGGCGCAGCACGAGGTGGTGCGGGCGGTGCTCCGCGTGGTGCCGCTCGTGGAGGTGCTCGCGGTGGTGCCAACTAAGCGCATTCCAGCATCCTGATCCTCAGAACCAACTCTATCCATCCATCCTGGGCTTGAATAGCTCCATTCGGTGCATCACACAACGATTTCTCTCTTGTCACACAGCACTTGTACACCACCCAGCACAATCACAACTCGCTCCCCTCTCCGCACACACAGTCTCGAACCGCACCGTCACACTTGTACCACCTACCGTTCTCCATCATAATCATAACGACGAGTTGGGCACCACAACATGACTTCAATACCAATGCCTTGATTCGCTTCTCCATCCTTCTACTCTTGCCCTGAAACTACAATTTGGCCTTTGCCGTGGTCTTGGTCTTGCCCTGGTTTACGGCGAACGGCAGCACCAATGCGGTCTGCCTTGCGATGGCTAGTATATAACTCCGTTGCTCGCCTGCCTTGCCTCTCTTGTTGCCGTCGGCGTTGAACTGCTGTTCGAAGAGGTGTTGGTCGTCGGGATGCGACCAGAGTTCGGAATCGCTTTCGTGCTGGCCGTTGATCATGAACCTGCCTCTTGTGTAGGTTGCGGTTCTCTCGATGATGGAGTTAGGCGGGAGGGCGCGTTTGAACTCGATGGTGAGGTGGAGCGTGGGGTACCAGTGCGCCTTGTGCTTGCCTGGAATCATCACGGGCGGGCTGGTGAACATGTCGGCTAGGAAGGGGATTAGGTTGGTTCCTGCTGAAAGTCGACCGGTGGACACCAGGGACGGGTCGAGAGTGGGCGGAGGTTGGGGGATGAGGGAGTAGTAGGCTCCAGCGGCTAGAGTGGATGTGGAAGCGGTGGCAGAGGTTAGGGCGGGGTCTTCGGCGATGGTGAGCATCTCTCCGAAGTTCAACGTTTTGCCCGACGCCGCTATGTTGCCAAAGAACCTTGGCTTCTCGCATTTCTCGGGTCTTGCAAGGGGGAACCTGGGCGCCCACTGCGACTCCTCCGTGATGCTATACCCGTTCTTCACCGGATCATGCACGTCCTTGCCCGTCAAACCTTGTACCTTCATCCTATCCGCGCTCTCCTTCTGGGTTTTGAAATCCGTCATGAGCACCTGCGTCGAGATCCTCAGCAGCCCATCTTGCCACAGCTCGGCCTGCAAATTGCTCAAACTCTTACCGCGCTTCAGCACGCAGATCTTGACCTCGAAGTCGGTCCAAGTGACAGCCTGGATGTAGGTCGCGGAAAGGAGCAGCGGGTCGAGGTGCGAGATGGACTTGACGTTCGAAGAGGCGAGTTCCGGGGTGCGCATGAAAGCGAGCACCGCGTTGAGGATGATGGAGAGCGAGTAACCGCCTTGAGGCACAGAGCCGATGCACCAGGTGGTGTCGATGGAGCCGGTGTAGATGGCGAAGGTGGGGGTGATGGAGGGCTCGTGGAGCCGGGAGAGGACGGCGGTTTGGAGACCCGGCATACTTGCGAAACCTCTCGAATGACTTTAGAGTTGTGGTTGAGGGATGGATGTGGCTTGTATGGCCAGACCACACAGCGAGCTACAATGCTACAAGGTACGATGCTCGATGCCTGAAGGAAAGCGAAATGAGTGTTGGGATGGTGCGAGCAAGACGAGAAGGTTGATGTGTGTCAAAGGTGCGAAACGAACCTGACCTTCCTTTCGCAATGTCCGGCGGAACGTCGGGCAGCAATAGCCGGTTCCGGCGCCCATCACCACCATGTATGCTGATCGCGATCTCACAGCAGTTCATCGTTGGAAGGAAGAATTGCGGATTTCGGGACTTGTTTGCAGCTGTCAGAACGGAGAAATTGTTGGTTGTCCTTTCCTTCCTTGGACCCTTCTTGGCCCCTCTTTCTCCGCTCGCTCTTCACCATCTCCTTCTGCTTTGCACACCTTCTCGACGGAAAGACGCCAGCAACATGGCCGGATCCAACCCCTCTTCGTCCGCCACCGCTGCAGCCGAAGCAGTCACCGACCTCCTCCCACCCAGCCGCGTTGCGCGCAACCTTGAGCTGCACCTCGCCTCGGAATCGGGCGACCTCGCAATTGTCCATTCTCTCCTCTCCTCCTCCCCCACCCCCGGAGACGACGGCGACCAAGGCGGAGTCGACGTGTGGTACGAAGATCCATCCAGCGCAAACTGGTCTGCGCTGCATTTTGCGGCGGAGGGCGGGCATGTGGAGGTGGTCAAGGTGCTGTTGAGGCATGGGGCGATTTGGAATGCGGTGGATGCTAATGGGATTACTGCCGCGCAGGTTGCGTGGAGTATGAACTATGAAAAGTGTTACACGGCGATCTTTGAGGAGGGTGTTAGGCAGACGTTTTTGCTCAATGCGCTGAAGGGGCAACGAGATGAGGAGGAGGGGGAAGAGGAAGTTGGGCCGAGCGAGGCGAAGAGGGCCAAAACAGACGACGCCAATGGTACAGCGGTCACTAGCGCTGACGGCACAAGCATCACCCTCAAACCTTCAGCCTCGGACGTCGCGAATGATACCGCTGCCTACCTGTCCACCCCACTGCGGTTCGTCCCCGACCCTCTTGGCCAGGTGCGCTGCCTCGATGCAGACAACAATATGGTCATGGCGTCCTGGGAAACCGACATCATGCAGCTCTCGGCCTCCCTGCTCTGCTCCAACCAACCCGAAGGCTTTTCCGTGCTCAACGTCGGTTTCGGCCTGGGCATCATCGACACCATCTTCCGAACCTACAAACCGGCTCGGCACGTGATCATTGAAGCGCATCCGGATGCGATTGCATACGCCAAGAAGTTGGGCTTTGACAAAATGGAGGGCGTCGAGATTTTCGAGGGGAGGTGGGAGGAGTGGGTCAAGGATTCGGATGCGCAAGAGGATATAGAGAGGATGGCGAGGTTGGGGAGCTTTGATGCGGTGTACTGGGATACGTATAGCCAGGATTACGCAGATATCAAGCGGTTCTTTGAGGCGCTGCCGAACATCTTAAACGGTCCTGAGAGCAGGTTTTCTTTCTGTAAGCAACCTTCCCCCTATTTGCCTATCACGACTTTCATCTCCCACGTCTACGGCTGCTAACAAACGACATCATCTGTGTGTTCTACTTTGCAGTCCACGGCCTGGGCGCGACAAATCAGTTCTTCTACGACGTCTACACTCGCATCTCTGAGCTCGATCTGCGCGAGATCGGCCTGACCACCCAATGGCACACGCTCACCCCCTCGATCCGCGAAGAAGAATGGCAGGGCGTCAAGCAAAAATACTGGCAGCTCGAACGGTATTACTGCCCCCTTGCACGGCTTGACGTTTTCGACTAGACCAAACACAATAGAGAGTGGGTATTCTAATCGACATCTTCAGCAGCGCTGAAGTACATTACTTCGAGACCGATGCTCTTGACTATCCCCATCTTGGCTGGTTGAGAGTGAGCGGAGGATGATGGAGAGGGAGAGGAAGAGGAGGGGGAGGGGGAGGAAGAGGGGGAGAGATCGGCTTTGACGCCTAGCGAGACGAGGCAGTTGGAGAGGCGGCCTTGCCAGAGGAGGCGGATGTCAGAGGTGGTTGAGATGCGCGCTTTGAGTACGCCGGTGATGGGCGAGAGGAATGTAGAAAGCATGCTGTTGTTGGCGGGTGATGAGGGTGGTGGTGAGCGTTGAGAGGCCGGGTGTGGTATTGTTGGTGTTGGTGGTTGTAAGGGTGATGGTGAGGCAGCGGGTGGGTGGGGGCGTAATGACCAAGTTTCTGACTCGGCATTTGCAGCATTCCCTGCTGTGTCGTGGCTGATGAGCGGGCTTGCGTGTTCTCTTAGCGACAGTGTCGGTGCTGCAGCTACTGCCACACTCTGCACACTCTCAACCTTCGCCTTGTTTCCGTTTCTCTCTTGAGCTTCTGTTGTCGGTGCAACTGCAACCGCATCCACCTGCTGCTGCTCCCCGTAGTGCTGCTGTCCAGCGCGCCTCAACCAGTACTCTGCCCCGACCGTCCATTCCGACTCGTAACTATACACGTTGAAATCAAACCTCGAACACACCACCACGTCCCTGGCCATGCGTGCGGCGTAGGCGGTGCTCAGGTGGCCCATCATCGGGTTGAGTGTCGCCGTGATCACTGTCGGTGGCTGTGAGGGGCCGCTGTGCGGGTTGGCTGGATCGAACGGCGGGATGATCGATTGGGGGGTATCGGGGAGGGTGGAAAATCGGATTCCTGTAGAGAGACCGGCAGACTTTTCGACGGTGGAGACAAAGACTTCGGCTCCAGCGCTAAAGCGGCCACGCAAGCCGCCGCCGGCATCAGCGTCGACCTCGGGACTGTCGAGACGCGCTTTCTGCTCTTCCCCACCCCCAGAACTCGAGGGTACCAAGGGATCACCTGCAGTGGTAGTGGAGGGATTGGCGCTATCAGCAGGGGTACCAAAGTTGTGCAACACCCTGAACCCCCACAATGCGTCGTCGACCGAGTAGCTGTACTCGGTGAACCACCGTCCGGTGTCTCGTTGGAGGGTGAGTTGGAGGTTGGTCGATCCAGGTGGGCCGAGTCCGTAGCTTGATGGGGAGGATGAAGAGGAGGGGGCTGAGGAAGTTTGCTGGGCGGAGGTGGATGAGGAAGAGAGGTTGGCCGAGGAAGAGGAGAGGGTGTGGATGGACGAGTCAAGGCGGTCTACGCTTCCAGCTAGACCTCCTCTGCCGCCCGCTGAAGAGGAGGAAGCGTAGGCTGACTGAGAGGCGAGCGCCGCACTGTGCAGAGCGTTGAGCGGATACTTGGGCGGTGTGGATACTGCTGTGACGATCAGCTGCCATGTCGGACTTATGCGTTTGGTCCACAGCGCGTCGAGCCGCGCAGACGGCACATGCATGCATCCGTACACCAAGTACTCGCCTCCCTCCCCTTGTCCCCCCTCCTCCTCCCCTCCCGCCAGCCCCGCAATCGGCTCTGCAAACCTCTCTCCCCCCAACCAGTAGTATTCCTCCCCGCCTTTCCTCTCAACGGACACCGGCCTCCTCGGTGCCTCCACAATCCTAAACCGCTCAATAATCTCTTTCAGCTTGACATCCTTTGAACTCCTCCCAAAGTCGATAGGGTTGTTTGTGCTCGCATAGATGTACCCGATGCCCGCTCTCAGATTGGGCAATGCGCCAAGACGGTATGTGGTGAAGAAGGGCGGTGTGGGCGAGGCAGATATGGAGAGCGAGAGACCGGTGGGGACGGGGAAGTCGAGGATGGCTGCCGAGGAAGAGGTGAGGTGGAGATAGGAGTTGTATTCGTTCCAAGCCGTGGCTTCAAAGTAGCGGCGCAGGATGTGCGAGACGAAATCGTGCATCGCGAGACCACCGGGGCTGAAGCCACGCCTGCACAACTGCGAGTTTGATGATGGCGATGAGGAGGGTGGTGATGGTGATGGAGGAGGAAAAGAAGGGTTCAAAAGAGGACGTGCAGGAAGGCCGGAAGGCGCTAAAGTGGTCCATGCGGAAATTTGGCCTTGTTGAGAATTCTCAATTTCTTGTGTCTCCTTTACAAGAGATATCGATGACCTCGCTGCTCCTGAACGATGTCGACACACAGACAACCAGCATCTTCTGCCTAGCCGTCTTCCAAGTAATCCTTCACGGTTGTGCTTTTACTCAGCATCCCACGCACACAAACAAACGCGACAGGAATGATCACGCCAACGTGTAGCATCGGAGGAGAATGCTTGCTTGACAATTGAACACCCGAACGACAATGACAAGAATCTCCCTCCATCACCTCTTCCCGTTCGTCCCCTCAGATCTATGCCGTTGGAGGCACACTCCCAGCTAGCGTGTTCATACTCCCAAACGGATCTCTCACACTCCTATTGACCTGCTTGTACCATTTCGCATAATCCTTCTTCAACGCGTCCACCTCTGCATGCAACGCCGCCACCTGTGCTGCGAGGGTCATAAAGCTCTCATGCTGCGCGTGGATGGCATCCGAGATCGCCTGTGGTGTGTAAGTCTCGCGAGAAGAGAGCGATTGAAGATGGTGCTGGATGGTCTCTACGGTGCTCGAGTAACGCGCGATGCGGTCGCGGTATTCGATGGCGAGGTCGGAGAAGAAGCGCTCGAGCCACTCGACAAAGGATGCACCGTCGGAAGAGGATGCAGTGGTGTTGCGAGGTTCTTTGGCGCTGACGATGATCGAGTAGAGGGTCGAGGTGGTAGCGCGGTCGCGTTCGAGGATGCGCCCGACGTCGGTGGATTGGTTTTGGTCTGTGTCCAGGGTCGCAGAGAGCGATTTCAATGCCTGTGAAAAGCCACGATGAACGAGTGGAGAGAAGGGGAGAGAGGAAGAAGGGATTAGTACAGAGCGAGGAAGTCGAGAGAATGAGGAGAGGTGAAACTTACGGAATCGAGCTCGTGCCACTCGGCGGCACACTTTCGGATCTCTTCGCCAAAGTTTTTGGTCTTGAGCTCGTCCCTCAGCTGCGTCTGAGCTGTAATGTGATTCTCGAGTTCCTCGATCAGCTTCCTGGCATCGTCAGGCAGATCGTTGAAGCGCTCTTTCTGGAAATATCCGAATCTCGAGAATGGTGACGCTGCAGCCTGGTTTTGTGGCTGCGACTGGAACGGCTGGAAGGCATTGTTCGCCTGCTGCTGCTGTGGCTGTTGTTGTGGTTGAGAGGAGCCGAAGGAGAATAGCGAAGTTGACGGCTGCTGCTGCTGCTGTTGTGCGGGTTGGGTAGAAGAGCCAAAGAGTCCACCGGTAGAAGTGGATGCTGTGTTGTTGTTGGTCGTAGCCGCGTTGCCAAACGAAAAGCCACCATTGGCAGGTGGGTTAGGTTTGCTGCCAAAAAGGCTGTTGGAGGTCGAGGCGGTATTGGAGCTGCCAAACAGCCCGCCACCAAATCCTGACTGTTGCGGTTGCTGCTGCTGCTGCTGCTGCTGCTGCTGTTGTTGTTGTTGAGTGGTCGTGCTGGAGCCAAAGAGACCGCCTGTCGCTGGTGCGGCTGTGGTTGTTGTGGTCGCGGCTGGCTTGGCGCCAAAGCTGAAGCCACCTAAACCACCTGTTGCTGGAGGTGCAGTACTTGTGGCTGTATTAGTGGTTGCTGTGCTGGTAGTGGTGCTGTTTGCACCGCCTCCAAATGAAAAGCCACCCGAAGTTCCGGAGAATGGTTTATTGGCCGGTGGTTGGGAGAAGGAGAATGACGCGGATCGGCCTAATGTAGAGCCAGTGGACGCGGCGGGAGTTGAGCCAAACATGGTGGCGCTAGCGGCAGTACCAGGAGTACCAGGACCTGCAGCTCGGAGAGGATAGCAGATGGCAAAGTACACGGATGAGGATGGCGATAGAGAGGGGGGAGGAGGAGGAGGAGGAGGAGAGGAGCGCGATTCACTCGAGATCGCGATTCCACTCAAAAATAATCCAACGCAAAACACGATGATCAGGCGATTTTATTCAGTTCCATCGGCGATTGTAGCAAGTTCAGCGGCTGATTCTAAGCACAGGCCCCGTTTATATACTGCTGCTTGCCTCTTTATCTTCACTTGACCATCATTTTCAACAACACATCATCATCAGCTGCAACAGTTGTGTCTGCAAGCGAAAGCGATAGAGACCACACATCATGTCGGCTGGCGTGGCGGCTGCTTCGACTTTGGCGGTCAAGAAAGAGGAGGAGGAGCACGATGCGGCAGTTGCATCCTCATCGCACTCGCACTCTCGCGATCGCTTACCAGCCTATCTACCATCGACTACGAGCAAGCCGGCTGAGCTACCTCGTGCTTATCTCAATGGAACGCAGGATATGCTGAGTCTCTTTGGTCTCATGCCCATCTACGACCGTGCTGTGCGGCCATACAATCCAGACACGATCAAGGCGGACAATGCAGCATCCACATCGACCAACGCTATAGGGACAGCAGCGACATCGTCCAGTGCAGTGCCGGCGGGGTCAACTACAGCAGTGTCAGGGACAGCCGGTGGAGCTGGGCTGTCTTCAAGCACACGTCCAGGGTCAGCGGGGCAAAGTGGCACGCCTTCGAGCAGTCAACAAGGGCACGGTCTGACTGGCAATGCGACGCCTCGACTCAGCGGCAATGCTCCCACAGGAGGCGCAGCGACAACAGGAATGGCAAGTCATCCATCTCACCCTCCTTCGAGCACCGGTCGCATCTCTACACCTGCACTGCAGCTCAATGGTGGCCCACCTACGTTGTCACTGCACACGGATTCATCAGCCATCCTGGCGGCGTCTCCAGGCCAACTTGCTGCTTCGGCCGCCTCAGCGCCTCCAGCACGCAAACCGACAAAACCTCCCCCCACCTACGCACACTACGTCGATGATCTCGCTGGCCGTGTTCGTCCCCCGCGCAAGGGAGCACGAGCAGCCAAGGCGGAAAAGGGCGCATCACTCATGTCGATCCTATTCAAGCCCGAATACACGCCGCAACGCATAGTGCCGTTCGATAGCGAAACGATGCAGGCTGCGTTCAGTGTCGAGCCGGGACCGGTGGCAGAGATCGATCAGGCACTGTTGGAGCCGGATGAGGAGGAGACGGTCAAGCCAAAGAAGAAGAAGAAAAAGATCAAGCAGGAAGGTGCAGCGGGGTTGCCTGCGAGTTCAGGCCCGCCCTCGGCTGCGAGGACGCCAGTTAGAAGGTGATGCGACGCATAGGGCGCCCATCTCCTTCTCCTTTGTAATTGTACCAATCGCATGCTCGTTCAGGTTCATCATTCAGATCACGAATTGGGGTGTCAAGCAGATCCGAGGCGTCACGCAAGTGGGGAGCTCAGAGCAAAGGAAAGTGTGGGATTGGTGCAAGACAATCATAGCGAAGGAGTAAAGACGGGACATTGACGGCAACAGAACTCAAACAGCGATGCCCATGCGGGTGGTAATCTCGTCGACAGTCTTCCAGATGTTCTGATGGTCCTGATCATGCACGCCATCAGCAGCCGGCGGTGCGGTGAGATACCCGGCAATCTCGTCGGCGCTCTTTCCCCTTCTCCCTGCACTGGCCAAGCATCCTTGTACAACGTTGAAGAGGTGCGAGTTTTCCAACGCTGCTGCGACCCTCTCCTTGTCGTTGAGCTGCTTGTTGACTGCATTCTCGGATTGATGGGTGCCTGATCGAACACGGATGTCGACTTTGAAGCGGTCCGGGAGGGCGCGCAGCAGACGGACGCGGAGCGAGAGGCCGATCAGGGTGGCCATGCTGCAGTGTGGGATGGTGGGTGTGAATTCGAGCAGAACGTGCGGGAGTTTGTTGGTGGAAGGATCGCCGTGCGAAACGGTGATATGGGAGGCGTTGACGACGGCGAGCTGTTCGAGAGTGAGCGGATGCTCAGGGTCAGTGATGGAGCGGATGAGGTCGTAGATCTCTTGATTGTCGATGCGTTCGTCGGAAGAGGTGGCGGGGATGTCGGTTCTATCATCGTGGTTGGGAGAACCAAGCTCGGGGGATGTGCGGGGAGAAGAGGATGGCATAGCTACGTCGCCATCCTGGTCTGCCTCATCCGGCTGCTCCTCGTCATCATCCTCATCGATGGTGGATCGAATGGCTCGTGAAAATGACGATGCGAGATTGGAGCCAGAGCCGCCGCTTGTTGAGGAGCTAGCACCGCCGAAATTGGCAGTACTGTTGGAAGCAACGTTTCGACCAACCGACTGTGCGGAAGAGTGAACCGAGTGGTCACGCCACCATTCGGCATTGGCGCTGGACGAAGCACGGCGCTGCGTCGAGCTTGAACTAGACTGGTAGACGATGGGGTTTGCGTTGTCCTTTTGCTCCATTGTGAGAGATCTCGGAAGGTGTGGAGAGGGTGAGAGAAGCGAGAAGATGGAAAGAGGTTGGTGGCAAAGAGGAAACAGATGTCGCGGGTGGAGGTTTCGCCGTCACCAAAGCCTAAAACCGTGAAACCCCTTTGTTTGGGCAAAGTGACGCTGCCAAGAGTGAATCGGGAGGTTGATTGGAATCGGGAGGCTGACTGGGAGAGATAGACCGCGGATCGCAGCTGCAGGAATGCGCACGTTTACAGCAGGACGTCCTGGCAAATTGAACGGCAAATGGCCGAGTAGCGAGGCGCTATGCGAGCCGTGTGATTGCATTCCGAACCTTCCTTCCTTCCTTCCTTCCTTCCTTCCACGTATCATCACATCATCGCCATCATCGCCATCATCGCCATCATCACCATCATCGGCACACTCTTCTTTCCTCCCTTCACTCTACCTTCCATTCCCTCCCCCTGCTCACGGAAGCCGGCCCGTCGAACTCTTCTGGCCCTCCACCGGCACTCTCGAGATCTTCGCTGGCGCAACACGACATTGCCATCCGAGTGCTGCTCTCACGTTTTCGCATTCAACGATTTTGGGTTTGACTTCTCGTCTTGGTCGCATCTGCCACGTTCTTGTTTGCTAGCATCACATCTAGCATCTCTCAGCTGGATTACTTGGAAGGATCTTCTTTTCTCCATCAACCTCTGGTAACATGGTTCACTAGCGCACTCTTGGCCTGCATCTATCCAACTAGAGTTCTGTCGCTCCGCGCATCACAACCAATCGGGAAAGCCGCCACTCGCGATACAGCCGTCCACCTTTCTGCATTGCGGCTGTTCCGAAGCTCTGACATACACACACACACACACAAGTTCGGACCAATCACGACGAAAGACTCTCGGTAGGCTCAACGACGACGAACGAATCTTCGGAATGCCTCCGACAGGCTGTTGCACTTGTCCGCCATGACTCCTCCCGTCTTTTCCTCATCACAGTCTTCGCACGCACCATCAAGCTTTCCTAGTCAAAGAACAGTCGCTGCTGCCTCTATCACTAATGCTTCAGCACACGCTTCTTCTTTAGCAGCAAATGTGGTGGAACCACTAGCAGTAGTAGCTGCACCAACAGCGTCCGCCACACCAGCACAGCCCCCGATATCAGCAGTCGGTTCAAGCTCAGCCAACCCCAAAGTGCTGCCGTATTTGTTTGACGATGCGCAGCTCGACGATGTGCTCGTGCTTGTCGTTGACATGCTCGTCAAGCTCACTGAGCACAACGATGGGCTTCCTCTCCAGCCGTCTGCACTCACGCGCTTTCACTCTCGTGCCACACCCAACATCTCGCTCTCGGCGTATCTGCGGCGAATTGCCAAGTACACCTCGATTGAGAAGTGCTGTGTGCTCATTCTCCTCGTCTACATCGATCGCGTCTGCGAACGTCTGGAAGGATTCACCATCTGCGGACTCACCGTGCATCGTTTCATTTGCGCTGCCATCCTCTGCGCGTCCAAGGCGCTATGCGATGCGTTCAACACCAACGGCCACTACGCCAAGGTGGGCGGTATCAGTCTGCAAGAGATCAATCTGTTGGAGAAAGAGTTTCTCCAGATTATCGATTGGAGGTTGACGTGCTCGGGGGCGGTGCTGCAGCATTACTATGCCAGCTTGGTGCGGTCGCATAAGGATTACGTGCTGGCAGACGAGCCCGATTCGGTTCGAGGAGCGGCGACAAAGGGGAGGCTGAGTGTCGAGATGGAACCACCGAATGGGCAGAGCAGCGCCAGCCCCAGTACGAGCGGCAACACTGGCAGTAGTGACAGTAGTGACAGTGGAAGGATTGCAAGCAGCGCGAGTGGTGCAAGCAGCGTTTCAAGAGGTCATCATCCCAGAGTCGGGGCAGCTGGAGCTGGCAGTGCCAATGTTACACCGGCCATGGGAGGAGGTAACAGCAGCAGTCAGCACAGCTCGCCTTTTCCCATTAGCAGCAGTAGTACCAGCCTCTTTACTCCTTCTGCGCTCAGCAATGGGGGTCTGGTCGCCGGCACAGCATCGGGCAGGCGTTCGTCTACTAGTCCAGTATCGGCGATGCAGGTCGACGCCGAACCCCCATCCCTAGCGCCAGCAAGTAGGAGGAGGAAAGACGAACAGCGTACTCCGCCCTCACCGCGGAATCATCCTGCACATACTATGTACAACAACAACAACAGCAGCAGCGGAACCGCAGGAATGGGTGGTGGTAGCGGTAATGGAAGTGGATATGCGGACGGAAGCGCATCGCATCTTACGAACCACGATGAAGCGGTCAAACGAACCCGATTTGAGCATCATCTCCCGCGGCCACCTGCGCCATGATCTGACTAAACCGCAGCAACAGACCCTCTCATCCTCTCTCCCCGAACCCCCGCTCGGCTCGGTTGCACGAAGAAATGCAGCTACACTACAGCCCATTCTCATCCGAGTGTGGGGTAAAAAGCACTCAATCTAGCGCTGGTTCTAGGCTTGACCTTTTAGCCTCGGGGTAGCTCGGAGCCCATTGTTTCCATGATCTCGCCATCATCATACTGTACACTAGAACCAAACACGGACCTCTTTGTTCTATCTTCTCGGTTACGAAGCGAGCTTGTATTAGGGCGAACGTGGGGCGCAGTTGTAGTAGAACGAGAGGTGACAAGGTGCGGGGTTCGGGAAGAGTTGGTTTCATGGGGAAGTACCGGAAGTATGAGAACGCTATGCCGGTTCATTGCATTGGTCCAGGGGAGAGACACGTGACGTTGCACCTTGCGCTTTCACACACCTCCATACACACTGCCTAGAGCTCAAGCGAGGGCGAGAAAGAGGGAGAATCTGTCGGCAACAACGTTTCTGGCTTGGATTTACGTGCACTACTCTTAGTGCGATGGCGAGGTTTTTGGGCGCACGCTTTGAGGTGTGGCGCAGAACAACGCGAAAGGCTAACCCTGAGTTACCCCGCACTGGCGAACAAAGACCCACACTGTGCCGATCAGCGGCATGGCGCTGTTCCTAACCTCGCTAGCTGTAGCTCTGTTCGCATTGGTGTTAGGTTTGGACCGGAGTTGGGGATCTGCATCTGAGACATGGCAGGAACTCAAGGCTGGCTCTTTTCCTTCTTTTTAGCGCTGTTTCTGAAGACGGCAAAGTGGATGCTGTTCCTAGAAACTGATGCATGGGAATCAGGTTTCGGCTACTTAACTCTTCATAATGTGTCCTTCCCTTTGTACATGTATGCGAAAATGGGAAGAAGGGAAACAGAGAGCAGATGTGAGCCATGGAGGGTAGGAAAGCGACGGCACGGACCTGGGGTTCATGTGTGCACCAAAGACCACCACAGCAATGCAGCTTCTGCTCCAAAGCTTTGCCGTATTGGGCGCTGCGCTGGGCAGTGCAGATCGAACCCAACCGCAAACACGCGTGCATCAAAAGTTTGATCGCCGCATGGTATATACCGCCAGCCCCTTCGCTTCAAGTGCTGCCAAGAAGCAGGGTGTGATGGCCGAGCTCCATCTCGGTAATGCACAAAGTACCTCCTACAGAACGCTCGGATCTAAGACCAATTTAGGAAGCATCACGGGCTGCGGGGCAAAACCGAGAGAAAATTTCGCACGTACACTAGTGCACAATGATTGCTGCTGAGACTGCGTCCAGTTCCGCATAGCCGTCGTAGCGAACGAGCGAGTGGAAGAGGAAGAGGAAGATAGTCGAGGGGGTCGTGCATCTCGAAACGGTGCTGATGCCGGTGTAGATGAGGTCAAGCGTGTAACACTGCATGACAGAGAGGGAATGGGGAGATCGAGTACCGAAGCGATCTGTCCGACTCGAACTGCGGATGAAGGGGCGTAGAAGCAAGAATCCATCCTCGTCGTCCTCCTTCTCTGTAGCTGGTGTCGAAGAAAAGAGAGATGCTATGGACCGTCTATGCTCCTCATAAGATAGGCATGATGGTTATATAAACATGCTTCCGCTCGCTATCCAGTTTGCCGTTTGTGACCAACCCCCGACCCCTCCCCTCTCCCCAGCTCCCCGCTCCCCCCTAGCAACAGCAAGCATGAAGCTCTCCGCCTCTCTCTCCGCCTTCACCGGCTTCCTCGCTCTGGCTTCTTCGGTCACTGCCACGCCCCTCTTCAAGCGCCTCCCCTCTGGCGCTGACCCCGCCTTCACCGTCCCTCAATCCACCCTCGCTGCCGGGCTCACTTGCCAATCCGGCTCCCCCTCCTCCCAGACCAAACCCATCCTCCTTGTCCCCGGTACCGGTACGACGGGCAATCAGTCGTTCGCCTCAAACTGGATCCCGCTATCCACTCAGCTCGGCTACTCCCCTTGCTGGATTTCCCCCCCGCCGTTCATGCTTAACGACTCCCAGGTCAATGCCGAGTACATTGTCAATGCTGTAAACACGCTGTACGAGGGATCCGGCTCCAAGAAGGTGCCCGTGCTCACGTGGAGTCAGGGCGGACTTGCTACTCAGTGGGCATTGACGTTCTTCCCGAGCATCAGGGGAAAGGTGGACCGCTTGATGGCGTTCGCACCGGACTACAAGGGCACAGCCGAGGCCTCGTTCCTGAACGCTTTCGGCCTCAGCTCGCAGTCTGTCTGGCAGCAGACCGCAGGCTCCGCCTTCACCACCGCCCTCGCCGCTGCCGGTGGGCTCAACCAGATCATCCCCACCACCAACGTCTACTCCGCCACCGACGAAATTGTGCAACCCCAGATGACAGGCTCGTCCAACGACTCGTCCTGGCTGGTCAACGCCAAGAACGTCCAGGCGCAGTCTGTGTGCGGGCCGCTGTTCATCATCGACCACGCCGGTTCGCTTACAAGTCAGTTCTCATACGTTGTAGGCAAGTCCGCCCTGGGCTCGAGCTCGGGACAGGCGGTCAGCAGCGAGTACGGGCCCGCAGACTGCAGCTCCGCCCCGCCCAACGACCTGACCTCGCAGCAAAAGCAGGATGCCGGAGGTCTGCTGCTGGTAGCCGCCGGTAATCTTCTCTCCGGACCTAAGCAGAACTGCGAGCCTGATCTGATGCCGTACGCTAGAAAGTATGCGATCGGCAAGAAGACTTGCTCTGGTGTCATTGCTTGAGTGGTGGTGAGGGCGATTGGTGGATTTGCTTCTGCTGTTCACTTCCCTCCCCTGACCTTCTCTTGATCTCGCCCTTTTGATATCGCTCGTTCTTTGCCACTTGCTCAGTCTCTACTCGTCCTTCGTCTTTGTTTCTTGTCGTCCTATTTGCTTCTATCCCTCCCTCCCCATTTGTCTTGAACTGCTCCATTCCTTTGTGTAATGGAAAAGCTTGACCCCGCTCCGATTCAACGTTTTTCCGTGCAACCTGTGGTTGAGATGAATTCAAAGAGGGATGGCGGGCAGAATCGTCCCCAGGCACTCTCCAAATCCTATCACGTACTCCCTATTCTTCGACTTGGCCTGGCCAGTCATCTTGACCGTATCCCCGTCCTGCAAGAATGTCCTCTCCACCGACCCACCTTTCTCTGTCGCGATGACGAAAGGCTGCCGACCCAGGTGGGATTTCTCCAGCAGCGAGCCGTAGCCTTCTGTGCCCGGAGCGGAAAGGGTTCCTGTACCGAGGAGGTCGCCGGGTTGGAGAGGGCACCCTGTGGTGGTGTGGTGGGCGATCATCTGGCGGATGGTGTAATATGTGTGGCGGAGCGAGGAGCGGGAGATAGTGGTGAAGCTGGTGCACTCGGCAGCTGAACAAATCACATTGGCGACAATGGAAGATGCTGGTAAGCGCAGAAACAGAGTAACAAAACAGAATGGGTGGCTTGCACTTACGTCGGATGGCGACCGTGAGCGAGATGTCAAAGTTGGTATTGTCGGGGTCTTCGAGGTAAGGTAGGAGGGGCGGGTCGTGGTGATAGCCAGGACAAGCGAACTCTTCGAGTGCGTGGACGCTTACGATCCATGGCGAGATGGTGGTTGCAAAGTTCTGTTTAGACGATTGCAACGACAGGGCTATGTCAGCTTGTCTCGATGCTGCACAATTGGAGTGTGGAGCTGGGACAGACTTACCTTGCTCAAGAATGGGCCTGCAGAGAAAGAGGTGGGAGTAGAGAGTCTTAGCCACAGGAGCAGGAACGAACCGAAAAGGTGGAAAGTCAAGCTTACCAAGAGGGACGTATTCCCAAGTCTGAATGTCTCTAGCGGACCAGTCGTTGAGCAAGACTGCACCAAAGACGCGATCCGCAGCTTGAGTAGGTGTGAGTCTCTCCCCCAACTTGGTCGGCTTGCCGCCATAGAACTGTGTTCCCATCACATCCAATGTCAGTCTTGTCAGTAAGTTGCTTCACCTCATCGAGTACCCAAACCCTGATAAGCGACTTACAAAACCAACTTCGAGCTCAAAGTCGAGCCTCTTGCATGGCTCAATCACCGGCTGGGTGTCATCAGGCTTGTGCAAGATCTGTCCTATCGGCCGGTGAATCGGCGTACCAGAGGGGACTATTGATGACGCTCGGCCGTGGTACGCTACGGGTAGATGCTTCCAGTTTGGCTGTAGTGCTTTTTCTTTTCCGCGAATGAGAACACCGCAGTTGTAAGCATGTTCCAAGCTCGAGTAGAAGTCGGTATAGTCGCTGATGGAACAGGGCAAGCACATGACAGTGTCCGCTGCCAGCCGATCTACGAAAAGGCGACGCCCAATGTGCGACTCGGACTCGGTGCTTGAAACGCTGTTGGAGGCTGTGATGGTGGTAGCGATGCTGATTGGCGACCCGTGGGAGAGAAGTAGCTGAAGCTCGGTGCGAAAAGAGAGCCATACGTCCTTGTCGAGGCTCATGAAGCGATTCAATGTTGGCTGCGGTAGTCAGATGAGGTTTAGGGACTGAGCAACGTCAGCTTTGGTCGCATATGAGAAGCAGGCACCAAGCCTTCACTTACTCCTGAGAAGACATCTCTTGCCACGCAGTCTGGATAGAAGATGGTGTACGAAAGTGCTTGAAGGTCCAAGATGTAGTCACCGACAGCTACACCACACCGCTGGTTCGATGGATCGTCCCCGGTGTAAAAGCTTCCGTATGGCAAGTTCTGGATTGGAAACGGATGATCGAATGGGTAGTCGATGATACACTTCATCGTTGAGCTGCTTGAAGCCTGTACCGACTCCACTGAATGAAGGGTGCTCGTTGTTGGTCCTTAGTAATGGGTGCTAGGCTGAAGAACGCGCTGGACTGACACGAGGAGCAACAGAATGAGCTCGTGAGGTTCGATTCAGCTTGTTGCAATCCAGCTTGACTTCCTAAGAAAAGTGCGAGAGAATGTAAGAGGGAAGCCTGGTATCAAGCGGCAGGCACGACAGATAGGCCGGAAGTTTACTCCAAATCGAGCAAATGACACGGTTAAACCAAGATTGTGCACGGCTACGAGAACCCCCCCTCGGCTTCTTTTTCACCCCGCCTTCGAAATAACCGAGGTGTCAGAAATGCAGGGAACGGTAAAACCTGACGGACTCGCTCACGATTCTACCGCCGCACTGCCGTTGCTTCTCGTCTCTACGCCTCGAGGGCAGCAAGGTCTGTTCAGACAGCTCTTGCGCGAAGCCTCAGCACACCGCTCATGTCCGGGCTTCACACAAGGTCAAGTTTTGCACAGTCGAAATCAGCGGATTATGAGATGAGCGCAGATCGTTATCTGAAGATCGGGGGACGAGGAGCGAGTGATGTATGTATCTACGCAGAGTCCCCTCCTTTCGCTACTGCTTGTTGGTGATGCTAGCGGCCATTTGATGCTCGGTGCGCGACTTTTCGTTCTCGATCCACTGCTCGATGGTCGCTGGGTCTCGTGGCACGAACCTCACCTTGAACGGCTTGGGCGTCGAGCTGAGACCCTTTGGATTGGCGCAGCCCGTAGCCGGATTGATGTCGTAGTCCTGTTCCGCAGGGTCGGTCGACATCTCGATCTTGAAGAAGTGAATCACCTTGCAGAAGACGATGTACAGCTCGCGGTTAGCAAGGTGCACACCGGCACACATGCGTCGTCCTGCTCCAAACGAGTAGTGCGCCTGCTTGTTTTCCTCACCCGCCTCCAAGAAACGTTCGGGGCGGAAGTTTTCCACGTCACCGTAGCGCTCGCGGTCTCGGTGGATTGCCCAAACGTTGAGGAAGACGGTGGTTCCCGAGGGAATATGAACTCCTTTATACGTTGAATCGCCGAGCGTTGCTTTGGGAAGGGCGAGCTTGAGGACACTAAAGTAGCGCGAGCATTCTTTGTGCAGCGCGGTAATGTAGTCGACTGTCTCTTCTTCCGAGCTGGGTATGCCGCCATTGTACACTTTGTACATCTCGTTGTAAGCTTTCTCTTGGATGTCGGGTCGCTTGGCGAGGAAGCCCATCGACCAGATGAACGTGTTGGCCAGCGTGTCCAGTCCCGCTGAGACCATCGACAGGCAGATCGAGGACAGCTCTTCGTCGGTGAGCTTGGCATCCGGATCCTTGAGAATATTGCCAGTGATGCAAGGGATGTCGGTACCCGCCTTGACGCGCACCTTGAGGTCGTTGAGCAGTCGGCTCATGTACACATCACGACGAGCTCGAATGGAGCGGGCGAAAGCGTCGCTGTTGGTTCCAAAGCGGGGCAAGTAACGCACGATGGGGAGGTAGTCGGCGAGCGAGTTGGATACGGATCGGAAGTTGGCCACATGAGTTTCGACCTCGACAATTTCTTTCAGCAGCTCATCTCCCACCTTGTCCAGGCGCGCACCATAGTTGACGACGAGAGAAACGTTGAGTGCCAGCCTTTGAAAGTAGGCAAATGGGGCAATCGCCGCACCTTTGGAGTTGTACAGATCCTCGACCAGAGAGAGCGTCTCGTGGTCAATGATGGGGACGTAGCTCTGTACAGCAACACGGTTGAGTGCGGTGGCAGCCGCACGTCGTTTACGTTTGCACGACTCATCCCATGGTGAAGTACCGATGGTGAAACCGGCAGTTGAAGAGACGACAGTGTGGAAGGTGTAGAATAGCGGTCGGCTGATGTAGATGCTGCCCAAGTCGGTCAGCAGCTCCTTGGATGCTTGTGCCGAGTTGATGACCACCACCTCACGCTCGCCCAGCTGCACCTTGTACACAGGGCCGTATTTCTTCGACCACTTGTAGTAGGTCTGTGCTGCGTCTTCGCCGAGCTGGAACAAGTTGCCCACGTACGGCCACCCACGTGGTCCAGGAAGATCGATCTTGGGTCGCTTTGCGGTTGAGTACAGCAGCTGAGCTACCGCGAGGGCAAGCCCCAGCCATACGACGTGTGGCACGGATGCCAGAATTTCGGAGCTGAGCTCGAAACGCATTGTGCGCTGTCTCTTACTACGTTCGAACTATGGTTTTTACGCGCTCCCGGGGACGGTCCTGATGGTGGTCGCAACAATCGGAAGAGATGCTGATCGAGACCGAGATACACCAAGGCTTTTCATGGAAATGTTGAGCTCGAAGCGTTCTTATAGGCTTTGGCCTTCTCCGCTCGGCCCCACCAAGACTCGACCGCAGAAACCGAAGATACGGCAGAACGGGCAAAAAGAAGCAGATGCAGGTTGCAGACCGAAGTGAGCTGCTGACCGCGATTCAAGGGCGGGGGGGGGCATTCTATCGGGCTTGTGCGTTAGCTCACTTGTCGGCTCGCTTTTGCCGCGCGGAGGAATCTCGCACTGTCGGTGCACATGAGATGCAGTTGCGTACCGCCACACGAGTTTGGTTTTAGCGGCAGGCTTTGTTCTCTTTTTCGTGCCGCTCAGCACCTTTGATGCTCCTTGATGACCAACCAGCCCGACGTGCTAGGTTCTGTCATCTGCCCTCGTCCGAACCAAAGTTGCTTTCGACGAATCGTGGAAGCGCTAAAGCCTGAGCGAGAGGGATGTTGAACGAGAGGAATGTTGAATGAGAGGGATGATAAGCTTCTGTGTCTATTGCAAAGAAGCGCAGTTGCAATAGGCAGTGTGAGTTTGGTCGTGAGGCAGTGCTGACGGCGCCGGTGCGAGTTAATTCTCGTTCCAAGAGAAGCATCGAGGCTAGCTCGCTCGATTTGCAAGCAGCCTGGACAAAGGAGAGGGTTGCGCGCCAACTCCCCATACCTTCGGTACCATACAGTACAAACTGAGCGTGGGTTCAGTTGAAATTGCCGAGGCCGGGATTCATCCCACATGCTGCATTGAGTTCTCGGGGATTTTGCAACTGTGGGGGGTCCAAGACTTTGTTGCCGTAAAAAAAGGGGGTTTTAACCGCTCTGGCTGGCCGTCTGCATCAATTGCTCGACCTCGAATCCGCCCAGCCCGACATAAAACGCGGTGAGCCTTTTGTGTGGCTCGCAGCTCACGGATGAATGCTACAGGACTGTATCGTACTTGTTTCGGGTCAATCGATCCTGCTATTTTCTTACGTCTTCGGGGGGAGGTCGGTCAATTCCGGATTCTGCTCAAAGTTACGCTCAAGCTCAAAAAGCATGCTCTGCGAGAGTGAGCAATCGAGATGGGTATCGGTATGTGAGGATTTGTCTCCGTCTTTTATAAGCTCTCGCTTTCGACAGCGTCTTTCCCGGTGTTGCCAATCCCGAATGAGTCCATGAACTGCTGCCATAGCCACACGTCCTCGCTCGAAGATGGCATCTGGCTCCAAAAGTCAAGCCAATCTGCGCCTGCACCAGCTACTGCGTCTTCTGCTGCTGATCCCGCCAAGTGTGAGGCTGGGTCCAGCATTGGATCTATTTGAACCGCTTCCGTTGTGAAGTTATGTGAGCCTGATACTTGAGCTGGCAATATATCGTCAACGTGTGGGACTGTCAATGGCTCGGACAGGTTGAGCGTAGGCTTGGCAACATCCGACGGCCGTGTTGCAACCAGTGTCGCAGCCCCAAGTACAGGTGTAGAAGGGCGGGTGATGCGGCACGACTCGGCCACTCTTCGCAGTGTGGCAACGTGATGACTTGCTCCTCGCCAGGTGAAGGCCATCTGCTCCAGGCTGCGGATGCATTGGCGAAAGAGTCGCTCACTTTCGTTGCTGCTGCCATTCTCGACCGCGTGATAAGGTGCTTGCCCTTCTGTTGTCGCGTCATCGCTCTCGAGAAAGCTCGAATGAATCACAGCGCTCTGAAAGATAAGGTAGATCCAAGACGATGGGATGCGCCGAACACTAAACGTTGCCTGGTATATTGGCAAGAGGTAGCAGATCTCGGCGGCTGCCGCCCTCACCAACTTCGAGCCCGGTATGGCGAGGATAGCCTTGTCTGTACCGCTGTCGGCGGCTACCAACTGACAGTGGTCGTCACCGCTGGCTGGGATGAGGGCCGAACACGCATCGCCAACGTCCAATGGAAGCCTAGGCCGGTGAAGGAGCAGCATGCATGCCGAGTACCACGCTCTCATTGTGAGCATTTGTGGGGGCACGTTATCTCGAGCGCTCCCGTCCTTTTCGCAGGACCACTGCAGATGCGGCGGGAGGTGCTTCCGCCACGACCGTAGATGGGCATCAAGCTCGACCACTGAGCGCATGTAGCCTTGAGTGTTTCCTTCCCTGCGATCGCGTCTAGCTTTTGGGCGGTAGACATCGTACAAGATCTGTTCGAGCTGCATCATGAGCTCGCAATGGGCTCGAAATGAAGAGATGCAACGACATTTGACGTCGGCCATGGTGGAGACTCGGTCGAGAGTGATGAAGTGGCGGGAACGGTCGTTGACAAAGAGGTCGTACTCGTCCCTCTCATCGGTAGAAGGAAGATCCACATCCAAATCATTGCTTCGAAACATCATTGGACGCTCCAAGGCGGCTGCGAGCGTCTTATCCAGCACATAGCAGCCCCATAGGACCCTCTGTCTTTCCTCTGGTCGAACTGACTGTGCAGACCGTGGGGCTGACAGCTGACGGTGAAGACCGAGATCGATAGCTAGGACACATGCCATGCTTGCATGCATATAGGCGTCCGAAGTTGCGCCGCCACCCATCTCGACCAACGCGAGCAAGACAAGCACTTGGATGGTTTCCAGCGTGGTGGGGAGGTTTTTAGTCTGCACCTGCTTTTGGAGAAATCTGACAAATTCTGCAGCGGTTCCGGGCGGACACACTGGAGGTGCACGGGCAGTTGGAGATGACCAGGTGGCTGAGCTAGAGGCAGAGTGGTGTGCTGAAGTTGCAACCGGATCTGAGCTGTCCTGAGTTCCAGCGGCGACAGCGAGCACTGATGGAAGAGAAGAGGGTGAGTGGTCTCCAACACGCGCAGGCTACTGAGTGAAGGCAAGTAGATGATGGGCCAATGAAGATGGACGAAGGAGTGATAGATCGTAAGGAGCTGATCAATAACCTCGCTGCTCAGCTCTTTGAGCGGGCTGTCGAAGTGTGCAGTACTGGAAGTTGTGGTAAGAATATCGTGTCGATGGCGAGCGTGGAGAGTTTGGCGATGTGAAGTGCTGCGCAAAGCTGATGCAGTGTTAGGGTATGACGGCAATGCGAGCAAAGACTCTGGCTTTTGATGAGATATAGACGTACGCGTGCTGCCAAACTCGCGATCGGAAGGCTCCGTAGCTGGCAGACCAAAGTCTTGAAACAGCATTGGGTCAGGTCCGGGAGTGTTGGATCGTGAGAGATGTGCTATGGTAGCGAGATCATCGAGCGCCGGAGCTGGATGCGACGAGGATCGTGTCCTGTGGAACTCATGCTGTCCAAAACGTGCACGCTTTGTGAGGATTCGAGATAGTTCATCGTCGTCGTCGTCGTCTTCGTCGTCGTCGTCGTCGTCGTCGTCATTGCTTCCAGCAGTGTTGCTGCTCTCTGCATAGCAGGACGAGACGTTGTGAGGAAAGGGAGCAGGCTTGGTGTGTTGCTTTCGGTCGTGTTTGGGCGGTGGCCCTCGTTTCTTGCCTTGAACGTACGCACATTTGAAGGTGCGAGCTTGACAGACGGAGCAAGGGTCACCGCCATCGCACTTGATCTTGCGTGGAGAGCAAAAAGGTGCAAGCTTTGGAGCCTCGAACACGTTCATAATCGGCCGGCTTCTTTCGAGGCATGGTTGCTCAGCAGGAGCGCTGGACTGCGGTTGATGTCCGATGGCTCACCTCGACTGCGTCTCTTGTGCTTGCAATCCTCTAGCTCAGGGATCGTTCCGAGCTGAAGGTAAGGGCTGCAGCGGTGTAGTCATCCGATCGTGCTGTCGTGGGCTGAGGCTCTCTTAGCTAAGGTCACCTGAGCAATCCTGTTTTTCTGAGAGGTTGCCAAGGGATTGGAATGGGAAATGCCGAGCTCAATTGTGACGTGCATACGTGCGTGCGTGCGTGCGTGCGTGAGTGCGTGAGTGCGTGATATTGATCATGATGGAAGAGTGTATCACCTTGTATACGGGGCTCCCTTCTGAAGGCGTCTGCTTCGACACCATCACCTGGCCAATTTCGACTCTCCCACAACCCCAACCCCGCACTTGGCCACGTCGGTTTTTCCGAACCATTTTTGATGCCCCATATTTTGGTTTGTTTTACTGTAACATACTGTATACGGTATAAAGACCCCCACTCGCTGGCATTTGGATGGCTTGGCAGTCATCCCAACCTCTCGCATGTCGGCAAGCCCGAGCTTCGCGCCTACATCTCAGCTTCAGAAGAGTCACACGTGGGCTGGACCGCAGACAAGATATGATTCGAATCAGTCTCAACACTCCTCCACAAAATGGATCTGGGCTTGTGCTGGATCTGCGCGTCGTCAATGACTCAGGACAAAAAAAAAAAAAAAAAAAAAAGAAAAAAAGAAAGCGCCATTTTTAGCGACTGAAGGATGGCTTTCGCGTTCCTCGTCCCCAACGCCACGTCAATCTCGGAAGCCTTGCGATGATTCATTGGTGCTGCTGAGTCGGCCTTCCCAAGCCACATTCTGATCATCCACTCTCGAGCAATCGTTTGTCATTTCACACAGTCTTTTACCCTCTCTGTGCTGAATCAGGGTCTTTCCCCACTCCCTTCGTCAGTGACGGCCGCATCCGACGCCTGCAAGCAACACACCCTCGAGCACGGCGCGATACACAAGGGACTCCGTCAGAGCTCCTGCAGAACACGCCTCTCGAATGGCTCGGATCAGGCCGACTCAGGATTGTCCAGTCATCCGATGCGAATTGCAAAGACGAGCGGTCTCATTGGTCGGGCGCACTTGCGCAGAGGCGCCCATGATCCTGCGCACCACATCAGCAGACTGCAGTCGTGATGAGCATCGACTGGCAACTGATTGCCATACTGCTCCTTTGTCCGGCCCTACCACAGGATGAGGATTGCTCGACACGCTCGAGGAGCAGCGACTAGGAGCAGCGACTAGGAGCAGCGCGAGCTGAGGCTTGAGCGAAAAGAGAGCATTGCCGGCCAGCCTTATAAAGAGACGACCATGGATGTCCCGTTTGGATCCTCCTCGTAGCTAGTCAACCATCAGCAATGGCTTCTCTTCGTCTCTTTGCTACTCGCAACGCAACCGTTTCGCTTCGAACCTTGACCGTCCTTCCCGCTATCCCTACTCGAGCCCCATTGCCACGCTACTTTGCTTCTTCCGTCATGTCAAGCTCACGCCTCATTGACGAGATCAAGGTGAGTCGCTACACATCTCTTACCTCCTTCCTTCGCGTTGCTAGCGCGGAAAAGAGCCAAATGCTGACCTTGTTTGATGGGCGATCACGCTCCAGGTCGACCACGACAACATCCGAGACCTCCTCAGCCGCTTCAAGCAAGCTCACTCCAAGAAGGACGAGCAGCTCTGCAACGACATCGCCAACACGATCATCCACGAGGCTGCTATCCACTCTGATGGAGAGGAACTTTCGATCTACAAGCTGATGGACCAGCACGGTCTGAGCCAAGCCGCCGAGCACGACCGCGAGGAACACCAGCAAGTCAAGCAAGCCATGGCCGACATTAGCTCGCACAGCATCAAGGACGTGGGTCTTGACGAATACGCCAAGCGCGTTGTCAATGCATGCCAGCTCTTCATCAACCATGCTCTGGTGCGTCACTTGTCCCTCATCCAAGCCTTTGACATACTTGCCCCTTCCCCCGCACCGACGCCGACGCTGACGCTGACCCTTGAAAACGTGTTGTGTGTCTTGATATCCGACAGGAAGAGGAAGAGGACCATCTCCCTCGGCTGGTCAAGGCTATCAGCGAGCACGACCAGACCCAAGCAGTCAAAGACTTCCTCAAGGGACGCAAGATGGCCCCCACCCGACCTCACCCCTCGGCTCCTCAGTCTGGAGGCATTGCTCAGCAGGCCGTGGGTGCTGTGGGCAAGGCTGCCGATATGGTGATGGACCAGGGTCGCAACTTTGTCGATCTCAAGTACCACCACAAGGACGTCGAACTGACTTCCTAAATCGTCACATGCATATAGTCTCGGCACTTGGTGTCTGGACGCATTCCGAATCCTACCGCTCTCGTCTGCAACAAGGCGAGTCTGTCTTTGCACACGCTCCGACCTTTTCGAATGTCAGAAGAGTGATTCTGCACCCTTGACCTGACCACCTTCTGGCTTCATTCGTGTTTGTGTGCATGGGAGACTTGATTACATCCTTTTCCTGCTCTCATTCTTTGAAATTTTTCTTGAGATCGGCCCACGCCTTCCAGTAACCTTGCTGCACTTTGCCGCTCTCCTCGATCGCATACTTGGTCGTAGCCAGCTGATACGCGGATTCGAACATGAAGCTCATGCTGCCCTCACCTACCTTTGCCGGTTTCAGCTCTGCATTGCTTGCCTTGTCGAACGTCTCGGCGTCGGGCCCGTGCGCCGAGTTCATGTTATGCAGACTTGCGCCGCCGGGGACAAAGCCGGTCGCTTTGGCGTCGTAGACGCCGACGATGTTGCCCATGAACTCGGACATGCAGTTTCGGTGGAAGTAGGGCGGGCGGAAGGTGTTTTCCGCTACGAGCCAGCGTGGGGGGAAGATGACAAAGTCGCACACTGCTGTGCCTGGCGAGTCGGTGGGGCAGGTGAGGACGGTGAAGATGGAGGGGTCGGGGTGGTCGTACGAGATGGACCCGATGGTGTTGAATTTCGAGAGGTCGTAGCGATAGGGGATGTAGTTGCCCGAGAAGGCTACCACGTCGTATGGGGAGTGGGGTTGGGTGTAGGAGAAGAAGCGGCCCATGAATTTGTTGATCACCACCCAGTCGTCGGAAGTGTCTTCGTAAGCTGCGGTGGGGGTTTCAAAGTCCTCGGGGCTGGCGAGACCGTTGGCGCCAATCGGGCCGAGGTCGGGGAGCTCAAAGTGGCCTTTGAACGTCTCGCAGATGTAACCGAAGGCTGGATTCGAGACCGAGACGGAATCCGAGGCGGAGAAATCGATGGAGAACTTGATGCCGCGCTGCACGACAGCTATGTGGAGAGGTGGCACCTGCAGAAGCCCAAACTCGGTCTTGACGAGGAGGGCCACGCGTTGGGGGACGATCAAAAAGTCGCCGTCCGAGTTGTAGAAGCTTCTTCTGCCCATGCCTTTGGTGGCAGTGTAGGCGTGGATGGCAATGCCGTTCTTGAGCTGCGTATCACCTGCACCGGCAAGGGTCACGAGGCCATCGACGAAATCGACGTCTTTGCCAACATCTTCGACCAGTGGATCCCAGCGCAACTGCTGGGGCGTCGGGTGGATTTCGGGCGAATGCGCGTGGAACGAGCCCAGCACTCGGACTTGCTTGTAGGGCTGGAATGGTTGGTGATTGACCGAGGGATGGATGCGGTACAGCCAGGCACGCTGGTTCTTGGCTCGAGGAGCGGTAAAGGCGGTCCCGCTCAGCTGCTCTGCATAGAGACCGTGGTTGACTTTCTGAGGAGAGTGGCCGATCTTGGGCAGCGTATCAGGCTTGGCTTCTGAAGTGAAGTGGTTGCCGAATCCTCGCTGATACTTGATGTTGGACATGTTGAAGGGTCGGCTACAGAGTAAGGTAGGATGGCGGTACTGAGGGTGACGCTGCTGGCAGTCGAGCCTAAATACTTGTACCATATGGTTCTCCAGATCGTCACCGAGTTACGGTAAAGCAGTCATTGGCACTGCCGCAGACCCCAATCCTCCTTAGACGCTTTGGCGGGGTGGACCCACTGAAGCAAAGTCAGTTGAGAACGCACCAGCCAGCTCCCGCGCCTATTGCGGCTAAACCCCTTACGCACCCGAAGCGCTAAAATTGCGGGGAACAATCAAAAAAGCAGCGCGCTCAGGTAAGTTCGGGTCAACCAACCAAAATCGAAGCGAAACAAAGTGCCGAGAAAAGGAAGGGAGGGTCTCCGACACAAACACCACAACAAAGAGGTATCGTGAGAGGGAAGCCTCATCGGCTGGCTACCAGTATTGGTAATCATCTTCAGACTAGCTTTCCTGCCGCTTGTGCGGGCGCACGCACGTTGAAGCTATGGAACGCAGCCGGATCAGGCGAGCATCGTAAATACTGCTCACCGCTAAGTCAAGCTATCCTAGCCAACAAGTTGTGTGCGAAATCTGTTCTCCTGTTTTGGGCGCAGCTGGACCTTATCTCGATTTCATGCGTAAGTCTGGGTGTGTCTGGGGCAGATTCTAGGGTCTAGATGGTGGTACAAGATTATCGATGCAATGTGGGCGAGTCTTGCGATTGAGTCGTAATGCAGTTGAAGATAGAATGAAGCGCTCTATGTTTGCGTGTAGGCGGCGATTTCCATGAGACTGCAAAGTCTCATTTCTCCAGGGGCGGAAGGATGCCGACACTGACGCCCAGTCGTTCGAGACCCTGTTTGCGCCTGGTCTCGAATTCATCGATCTCCCAGTAGCTTTTGGACATCCAAGCTTCCTCTTCGGTGCCCTGTCTTTCGCTTTCGGTGCGAAACTGGCGGAGAAGAGCTGCCTTCTTGATGAGCTTGGCCTCGACCTTGGCAGGGATGGACTTGTTGCCGGTCTTTTCAAGATAAGCCTTTCGCTCCTTGTCGAGATAGTAGATGCGCAGCTTTTCGGCTTTTTCCCAGTTGGAGCGTGTTGCAGGTTGTGTTCCGTAGCCGGAGGTAGCAATCATGAGCCAGGGCGGGATGGTACGGCGAGAAGCTTTGCAGACATAGCGCGAGATCGAGGTGCAAAAGAGTGTCTCGCCAGGTTGGAGCATCTCGGTGACAGCATTGGTGGGCGCAGACACGGAAGCGGAAGCGGTTTTCTTGCTCGACGCTTTGGCAGGAGCGACGAACCTGCCGACGACGTAGAGCCACTTGTCGTCCCAAGCTTCGAGGCTCATGCGGATCGAGTAGCGAGCCAGCATGGGGATCTCGCGATGAAAATTGAAGCCAGAGCCGCCGAGCGCAATCCAACCACCATCGTAGTACATTTTGAGAAACCTCGGCGAGTTGTGAGCCATACGAGTGTAGTCGAGCGAGCGCGAGTAGGAAGAGTTGGAGAGGTGGCCGTTCCAGTCGCACTCGTCGAGCGTGGCGACAAAGTTGTGCAAAGAGGTGTCTGCAAAAATGTCTCGACCAAGCGGGAGACGCTCGAGTTTGAGCTGAGGCTGGATGGCAGCGTGGGTGAGCGCTTGCGAGTTGGACCGAGAGAGCCAGGCACGGGCATGGATGACAGCCTTGATTGCAGGGTAGAGGACGCGAATGTGCCAAGCGAACGGTGTGGATCGGATGTTGGTGATAACGACAAGACCAAGCAAGATACGAATCCAGGTGGGAGGGTTGACACGGATGGGATCGAGCAGCAGTGCCTTGAGCGTCGACAAGCCCCAGGGAGTCAACATGACGGTGAGTGCGCCAAGCGGAGCCAGCGTGGTGATGCTCAGAGAACCCTTGGACTTCGGCTTAGCTGGCTGCGAGGCAGTCATCGTATCTTGAAGAGCGAACAGGTATAGAAGGGGAGAAGAAGATACAGCAGCAAGCGAGCTCGGCTGCTGATCTTGTCGTGGAAAGGACAACCCCTCTTTATACTGTAGTCCAGGGTCCACAGTTGAACTCGTCGGGGGGTTTTTTTTTTTTTTTTTTTTTTCTTCTCTTTTCGGAAACCAAACTGGGAAATTCTCTCACGCATCTACTGTAAAAAATCAAATCGCATCGTCTTCCACACCCGCAAATCTGATGCATTTATTGGACAGCAACAGCATAGCAAGGCGCGGCTCAGCCCTAGCCCCAACTTGTTCACAAATCATTATCATCATCATCACCACCGCCTAACTCTCAGACAATACAATAGCACTGTCTGCCGATACCGGCAATAAAATCCGGTCCGACCGGCACCGAAAAATTTCTCAATTTGCCAAAACCATCCCAACAAGAGAGAAGAAGAAATCCATTTTTGAAACTGCAGCGGTCTCTAGTATTGAAAAAGATGGTGAATGCCAAGTAACTTAGTCGCAATTCCTTGTTTGCTCTGGCCAATCTTCAACCGGTACGGCGATATCTTTTCAGTAAGGCTCTGCCTGCATACCACAAAGTGAGCATGGCAGCAAAGCCGCCCACGACGCATGCACCAGTCATACCTGAAACGTTGTTGGCCTGCCGCCAAAAGAGCCACCAGCGACCTTCGAGACCGCCATCATGGGTTTCGTCTTGCTTTGCGGCGGCTCTTGCACACCGACCGCAATTCTCGCCAATGAGGCCAACCAGTGTGATGATCGAGATGACAAAGGCGAGTAAGATGGACAGCAGGGTCAAGAGATGTGAGAGGGAGGTTGAAGTGCTGCTGCTGTTGCGAGCTGACTCGTCTTGGTTGTCTCGCAAACAGTCCTTTTCGCCTAATGTTGGGTCGCGCTGACTTGTGGCGGGCGAGGGCAGCTGGGGATGATCGATGACAGGCAAAGCGACGTCATCCTTCAGACCATCTCTTTCGCAGGCGCTCTTGAAGTCAGCCTCGTCTTGAAGCTGGAGAGGAAGGGAGTGGGCAGAGGCGTCTTCAAAGAAACGCAATCTTTTGAGCCATGAGAACCGTCCACTGTTGGCCTCACCGCCATGCATTGTTGTTGGCGCGAGAAGTTCACCAGGCGCATAGGCGTTGATCATGAGGACCGAGTCAAGACTGTCAACCAGGGTCATACCGGCGGTGAAGAGGAACGCCAGGAGGAGGATGGCAGCGTCGGATCGATTAGCGGCATCGCCAGAGATGATGGGCTGGCCTGAGCCAAGATCAGTGTCTTGTACTTGGGTGTTGGTTGCTCCTGCGATGCCGAGCAGAGCGATAGAGGATGCGGTGTCAAAGCCGAGGCCAAAGAGGATGCCGATGGGATACAATTTGTAGGGTCGATCGACGAGGCGAAAGAGTGGATAAGCGAGCCGAGTGAAGATGCCTCTGAAGCGGGGGTCCTTTCCATGTTGTTCCTGGTAGGCTTGTTTGTCCGCCGACGCTGACAATGTACCCGACTTTCCAAGCTTGTTCTGACTCTGCGTTTCTTTGTTGACGGCTGCAGTGGACTGCAAATGGTAGCGACGAGAGGCACTGACGCTCTGAAAGAGCAAGATCGAGTTGACAATGGCAAAGAGGAAGAGGGTGGACCCCGAGACTGCTGCGCCCACAATACCGCCCACGGAGCTGACCTTCCCAAGTCGATCGACGATTCCAAGACTGATAGCTATGGCGCAGATGACAGCGACGACGATGGTAGAGTGGCCCAGTGAAAACCACAATCCGCAGGTTACCGGTCTTCTCGGCCTGAGTGAGTGCTTGTGATTGACCGATACAATTCGTCGCGTGGCATTGTCAATGACAGAAATGTGGTCTGCGTCGAGTGCATGGCGAAGACCAAGCGTCCATGCAAGCAATGACAGCGTCAAGAAGCGAGTGCGACGACGAAAGACGATGGCAGCCACCACCCAGAGGAGTGCGTTGACAGCTAACTCGGTCGCTATGAGCAAGATGCACCGCAACAAGAGCGTCGGCCGCTTGTTTGGCCGCCACTTGGCCCCAAGCATATCTGTCTTGTCTAAGGAATAGCGTCGATGATGGATGACAGAAACGCGCCGGTAATTCTATGATGGTTGATGCTGGCGAGGTGAAAGTTGCGACTTGGATGAAAGGATAGGTTGGTGAATGTAATTTGGTGCCCCACACCGATTTGATCGAAACAATCCAATCAGTTTCCCTTATCTTCTTATCTTTTTCAGTACCTCAGCCATCTGCGATGATGCCTGACCTTTGTTTTTATCGGTCTTGGCAAATTTCTGTTGCAGCCAATCATGCCCATGGTAATGGAAGGTGTAATGTTGAATGCTCCATCGGTAGGAGCAGCTCACCAGCAGAGAGATCAGCACTTGGGTTGAGAGGCATATGGATGATGTTTGCTGAATCAAGCCTGTAAGTGAGAAGCAAGTGCTGAATGTAGCTGGCTTGGCTCAGATGAATGACACCAGGTGATTGGTGGACTTGGATACTGAGAATGTAATCCAGAGGTTCACCACTGGTCATCTTGAAGTGCTGATGAAGTTGTTCCATGACTCCATTGGCAGATCTCTTGTTGTGAGTGAAAATGAGGATGTCATCCATGTAAAGTGTAAGGACCAGTGGAAAATCTTGCCCATCAACCAATTGATGTTGGAAATAAAGGGCAGAGTTGTGACTGCTCCACTTGAACCCAATAGAATGGAGGGTAGAGTCTGCTGTCACAGGACATAAAGTCAAACTTGAATTGAGATCAATGTTAGATGCATCTTATGGTTGATCTCAATTGAAATCGATGTTAAGCAGGCCTTATCATCGATTTCACCTACAGGGCTATATGACACTGTGGAATGAACATGACAAGCAACAACTATGATGACTCCATCCCAACTGGGTTGCAGGTGATCAGCAATGATGTATGGTAGCACCTGGAGGACACTGTCGATGACCCTGGGCCAACCAGTAATGGCTGGGTGAGGCACAGGGGCCCCTGCATAGATAGGGGGACCTGCAGGAGGGGTAGAAGAGCTTGACACTGGCTTGAGGCTGTGGAGCTAGCTAAGGAGCACTGGTTAGACACCAGTGACAAGCCTCAAGGACAGTAGGGCAGGTCCAGACACTGGCCTGACACTGGCAGTGGGAAGCTCTGGAGCAACTGCCACCAGCATGCACACATACATACATATACACACATTCCTTGCATGAGTGGAGAGGCAGGGCCTCATCCACTCTACCATTCATTTACTTGTCAGTATGTTAGTATCACTACACTCACACTCATTGTCTCATAGAGTAGCAATCTTAGTCATTGCTACTACTCAGTGTGCCTCTGTTCAAGTTGGAGTACATATAGGCATCAGTCAGAACCTTCACTGGCACCACAGGCCTCACCTGTGCAGGCAGAACCTTCACCATGGTCCTGGAACCTAAACCAGTACCATTACCACATGATGATGCCAATTAATGGCACCATACAGTCTTGAGCATCATCTCTGATGATGGTGGTGCAGCTCAACCATGCTGTACACCTACACAGGGACAGTTAGCCCACTCCTGTCCAGTGTAGGACACACATCAGGCTACCACAAATGTGCTGCATTACCTCTGAATGGAGTGGCAATGGCAGTCAGTTGACATTGAGCATAAGATGCAGTTAATGTTGATCTCAAGTGAAGTTGACATTTACTGGCCATTAACCTTGAACTCAAATGAAATCAACATTTACCTTGAGTTAACCTTGATTTCACATGTCTGGTGCATGACCACTGACATTAGAGTGGATTGTTCAAGCAGTGCCCCATGTTCACTATGGCACCCAATGATCAGTCTGAGGAGCACCTCAGAGCCATTGACCTTGGGTCAGTGGTAGCCATGCTCCAGCAGATGATGGAGCAACAGCAACAAGAAGCTGAAGCAAACTGAGAATGGCAACAAGCCATGTTAGGTAATTGGCAGTTGTACCAAGGTGAGGAGCTGGCTACACCATCACCAGTAGGCCAGACAAGGTCAGCTCCTCCTCTTGGCAAGCCAATGATGGCTCAGACCAGGTTTGCTCAAGTGGAGGATCCCCAGACACCAATACCTAGGTCCACAGTGAAGGCATGGCCTGTGGAGTTCAGCAACATTGATGTTTATGCAACTCCCATGGGTCCTAGGCATCATTGTGAGCCTCTCAAGCCCATCACTGTGTTTGAAGGGGAGGGCCAGGAACCTAAGGTCCTTCCTGTGGACATGAAGATCCCATTTCCAAAGCTGGATACCAAGGATGTTGAGCTGTTCCTCATAATGGTTGGAGGGGTCAGCCAAGGAATGGTGGGATTCCAAGCTATGGGTCGACCCTAAGCTTCAGGGACAACTGTTCCACAATTGGGACATGTTCTGTGCCTGTTTGAGGGATCAGTTTGGTCAGACAGTCAACTCATTCACTGCCTATGCTGAGCTCTCCATCCTTCACCAAACCAGCAACAAACCAGGTATGGCCACTCACTATGTGGAGCATTTCTGTGACCTAGCAAACCATGCAGGCCTTGATGGGAACCCTAAGCTCATCATGGGCTTGTTCAAGATGGGCCTCACTGCCAGGATGCAACAGAAGTTTGAGTGCAACCCACCCTCCAACCTCTGGGAATGGTACCATAGCATGGAAAGCATCGATCACATCCAAACCTTGGATGCCAACAATGCATGCCTCCTCTCAACCCCAGCTCATCCTGCTAGCACAGCAGCACCCACCATGGACAAGGGGAAAGGGAAGGAGGCATGCACTGCCCAACAACAGGACAAGCAGGTGGGGTCAGTGCCCTGGAGCCATGCCCAACACTGCCTTTAGGAGACCCTTGCCACCTCACCTGGCTCAGAAGCTGCCAGTGACCAACATCAGTGGCACCACCTTCAGACCAGACCAGTGCAGCCTATGTGGCCAGACAGGCCATTGGCAGCACAACTGTCCCAAGGCAGTGCCCAGGGTATCAGGCCCAACTGGCATGCCTTGCAGCCCTGTTCCACAGAGTGGCTGTGTCAATGCCATCAATGAGCAAGCTGAGGATGCCAAAGATGATGAAGAGGTGTCTGAGGAAGGTAACCAGGAAGCTGACATCAACCTGGCAGCCTATGCCAACAAGGATGAGGAGGATGCCCAACCCCAGGAAGCAGATGCTAACCAGGGAAACAGGCATGGGACAGCACACTGATGGCATGCATTGCCCTGAATCCATCCTTGTCATCACACTGTACATACCAAGACTGTTGGTTCTGTTTCTCTGCAGCTTTGCAGAAGCCAGTACTTGAGAATTGATGGGACCATTCTTGAGAATTGATGGGACCATTGCTGGTCACCCAGCTTGAATGCTGGCTGACACAGGTGCCAGAGTGTCTACAATTGCTCATACATTCATTTCAACCCATCAAATACCCACAAAACCCATACACAAAAGAAGCATTCATGGTATTACCAGCCATACCTTACAGATTGACAGTGCTGCCTCAGTCACCACAGGCATAGGAGGTTACCTAGTCAGCCCTTTTGAAGCAGAGGTGACAGACATCAATGACTACAATGTCATCCTAGGTTATGAGCTACTCAGGAAACTCAGGCCCAGGGTAGATTGGCACACTGGTACTCTCGATTTCCATCCTGGTCTTGAAATTGAAGTTAAAGGGCAGTTACCATCAATTTCATCTGAAATCAATGATAAACACTGCATATCTTCGATTTCAACCAAGATCCAAGATAATGCACCCTTAACATCTATTTCAGCAACCAATCTCATAGCTCATGGGAATGAGTTTGTCACTGCTGAACAGCTCATATGAGCAGCCCTCCATGATGGCCCCATAGGATGTATGCTCCTGGACATTGATCCATCCTCTGGACCCATGTATGGATTCATCCCTACAGGCAGTGACAAGGGCATTGAGATGGAGGTTGAACCTCAGGGGGAGCTGAAGGCAAAGGAGATACCCGAGGAATACCAGGATCTCCACCAGGTCTTCTGTGAGACTGAAGCTGACAAGCTGCCTCTGAGAACTGATCATGATCTCTCAATCAAGTTGTTGCCAGGTGCTCAACTGCCTCATGGGCCTCTGTACTTACAGGGACCCAAAGAGCTGGAAGAGTTGCACAAATACCTCGATGAGAACATCACAAAGGGCTTCATCCATCCATCAAAGAGCCCAGCATGCTCACCTGTGCTCTTTGTACTGAAGAAGGATGGAGGCCTCCAGTTATGCATTGACTATCAGGGCTTCTATGCTACACCCGAGTAGGGTTGAGTCTGTGTGATGCGTCTTGCCCCCCTTGAGAGAGAATTTCATTTGAATTTCCCAAGATGGTCTACTACAAATCCAAGATGGTCCATTTCAATTTTGAGATGTGTCTGTATTTTCCTGGAAGACAGTCTACTACAAATCCAAGATGGTCCATTTCAATTTTGAGACGTGTCTGTATTTTCCTGGAAGATGGTCTACTACAAATGGAAGATGGTCTACTACAAATGGAAGATGGTCTACTACAAATCCAAGATGGTCCATTTCAATTTTGAGATGCGTCTGTATTTTCCTGGAAGACGGTCTACTACAAATGGAAGACAGTCTACTACAAATCCAAGACGGTCCATTTCAATTTTGAGACGCATCTGTATTTTCCTGGAAGATGGTCTACTACAAATGGAAGATGGTCTACTACAAATCCAAGATGGTCTACTACAGCAGCACCGCACACCACTGCTGTTCCCTGATCACCATTTTCTGCACCATTATTTTCTGTGATGTTATTTTCAGCATGTCACAGATCACTTGCCCCATGTGCTGCTTTGCCTATGCAGCAACAAATATCACCAATCATTTGCGCAAGGCCCACAGTGGTGTGGCTGTCAGCCAGGAGGCTGCAGCAGCTGTGGGCTTGGTGGCATGCACATGTGGGCAGGTGGTTGCGAATGCTGTTGCACTACGCAAGCACCAGGGCATCCGCAAATGCCACGGTGCACAGTCACAGCCTGTGCCTGCAGCTTCAGCTCCTCTCCCTGCTGAGACTCAGGTTTCGGCACCTCAGGCATGTGTGTCTCAGTCTATGCAGGTGGAATCAGCACCTGCAGGATTCACAGTGCAGCAAGGCAGCTCGGTTACACATGCTCTGGACCCTGTGATCCTTGTGGAGGAGCTGGCAATGCAGGCCAATCCCTCTGATGCAGGGGATTCAAGCTCCGAAGACATTCCACTTGCCCTTGTGGATGACGATCTTGACATTATCTTTGCTGAGGCTGAGGCTGAGGCTGAGGCTGAGCCAGCACTAGCTCCAGCTCCAGAGGTGGAGGATGTGGAAATGGAAAATAATTTCCACACTGACACATCCTCTGGTCAAGTGCCTCCCCCTTCTCAAATTCCAACTTTGGAATTACCTGATGCTGAGCCTCAAGGCTCAGATTCAGCAGAGGTTGACGAAGCAGCCAAGCCAGAATCCGATCTGGAGGGAGAAACACTGCTGCAGCTCCCACAAGAGCAGCTGCACACACTGGCCCAACCCCAGCATGACCCACCTGCTGCTCAGCAACTTGAGCTGGATCCAGCTGAGATGCCCACGGATGGGATTGTCGTGCTCTTGCCTGCCACTGGCAACACTGATGAGCCGATCCCAGCACCCACCCGACTGCTTGATGCAGCTGCCGAGCAGCCACAGCTGCCACCTATCCCTCCGCTGGCCCCCATCACTGATTGGAGTGGACCAGTACATCATGATGTGGATTCATTTGCAGTGACTGTGTTTCCTGCCATCCTGCTGCATCTCTTCCCAGCAGGCTGCTACGTCTCTTTGGTCAGCCATGCACCTAATTTTGAGGACATTAATTTGTTCAAAGATTGGGTGTATTTTGCCGAGCTCAAAGTGGTTTTCCGCTTTGAGCCACAATTCAAGTTGCCGCTGATTGCACGCCTGCAGCAGCCCCCACAGAATGCAATCCTGATCCCATCTGAACACAGCACAGCACTCACCTATGGTGAACTGCGTGTGGAAATCAGCATTCTGGTGGAAGCACTTCAAGACATTGGGTGCAAGAATGTCCGCATTGGTGCTTATGGTATGAAGGTGCCCATGGACCGGTTCCTGGACCCTGCAATGCTCAGTGAGCATCCAATGCAGGAAGCCAATGTGTTTGATATTGGCTGCATGGTGGACACTGGGCACATCACTCTCATTGCACCCAAGTCAAAAAAGGGCAGGTACAAGCAATACCCCAGTGCACTACGTGTGGGCAGGGGATTTGGAAGTGTGGAATTGAAGTGGGGTAGCCACCCAAATGGAATTTCCCACTTCAAGGGATATTCCAAGCTCACGCACCTGCTCAAGGCAGCAGCAGCTGGTGCTGGGCATGCAGTGCAGCCAATGAACATCAAGGCAGTCAGAGCACGGATCAGCACACTGCAGAGCTGGAAGCAGCGTGCCATGGGCACAGCACCAGAGGCAGGCAATGGAGTGTGGCTGGAGCTCACAGTGCAGGCAGCCACTATGCAGGCGGCAATGCAAGTGGCTGAAGCAAGCCGGTTCCTTGATGCACAGTACCTGTTCTCAGTGGAGGCAGGGGACTTGCAGCTGATTGGGCACACAATCAGCAAGGCCGACATGTTTGCAGATTTGGATGCACTGCTTGCCCTTGCGGAGGAGAAACAAATTTTCCGGGGCCGGCACACAGCTCCATCAACTCAGCTGCAGCAGCAAGTGGTGATTGACCTGTACAATGCGATGGGCTGGCATCCTGGGAGGCAACCCACTCCCCTTGACAGCCCAACTGCATGGTGGGTGAGCAGCCAGGCTGCACTTGACATTACGCAAGGGCTGGAGCGGTTCAGCACAGTAGCCAGCACGAAGCATCTGTTTTCTCATGTAAGAATTCATTTGCGGTGCCAAGGCTGCCACTGTGCTGGCACATACAACCTGTGTGGAGGAGCACAGCAGTTTCGCATCCGGTGCACTGAGTGTGGCAACTCACTGAGCGCACAGAACTTCCGCACCCACCTTGCCAGGCTGGCAGTGCAGCATCAGCTGGGAGTGGATCTCAGAGCGCTCATTGTGGATCCAGCACAACTGGTATTTGCACGTGTGCCAGAGGACAACCCAGTGCACAGGCTCAGTACACATCAAGGACTCAATGGACTTGTGCGCACCACAGACTTTGCCAGCATGCGGGAGTCAATGCTGGAATGTCTGACACTGCTGCTGGAGGACAGACATGGCAACCCAGACCCAGTGGATATCCAGGAGCAGGCAGTGGAATGGCTACAGCAGAACACACAGGCAGTGGAGCATCATGTGGGCTCACGGAGCAGACCAGCATTGGAAGCATGTCTGGAGAAGCTTGGCACACGGTATGCAGAGCTGACTACCAAGGAGGAAATTGTGCTGCTGCATGGTGTGGCAGGTGCATTCCAAGTGTGCATTGCACATTTGCACATTCTGCAACAGTCGTGGTCATGCCAGGTGATGCCAGCTGGGAGCAGCGGCCCATTTCTTGGGTTGGCCAAGCTGGCTGCTGGCTATGAGATTGTGACACAGGCTGAGTAATTTGAATTGATTTTTGTGCATTTCATCATGTGTGTGCAGTGTCGTACAAGAGCTGTGTGCAGTGTGGTACACGAGATGTGTGCAGATGTGCAGCTCCCACCTCAGTTTGTGGTTTTCAGCCAGGAGCAGCTCCCGCCTCAGTTTTCAGTTTTCAGCCAGGAGCAGCTCCCGCCTCAGTTTGCAATTTTCAGCTGGGAGCAGCTCCTGCCTCAGTCTGTAGTTCTCAGCCAGGAGCAGCTCACCTCTGTATCTGCATCTGCTAGCTTCAATGTGGCATCTGGTCCCCACTTCCTCAGTACAGCATAAGAGGGACAAGCAGCTGCTCCATCAGCTTGCTGTTACCGAGGCTGAAACACATTCAATCAAGAAAGTCTTTAACACCAAGTCCAGCCTGCCTGCAAGAGATGCTGCCATCCAGCTTGTTGATCCCAAGTTCATCACTGGAGAGGTGCTCACCACATTCACTGACCGCAAGAACCAAATTTATGTGTGCAACATCACTTTGAAAGATGCTGACACTGACAAGGTCATCCTGCAGCAATTTGGTCCATCCTCACAATCCACTGCTGACAACATGAGGACATCTGCTCAGCATGGCAAAGACTATTTCAAGATGGTTGTCGACAAGGCTGATTGCAAGAAACACTCTGCAGCAACTTGGCAGGACTTGCAGCAGCAGATTTTCCTGCACTTCCACTTTGGTGCATGGTATGATCAGACCATGGTTAACTTGGTTCTCTCTGGAGAGACACTGCAAAGGGGCAATGAGCAAGGCAAGCAACTGGTGGCCAACTTCTGTGCATGGTTCAAGCAATTTGCCAAGGACTACATCCAACCGCTGGTCGACAACAAAGACTCTGGACTTTGTAACACCTTCCAGGAGGAGCTCATCGAGAGGACCAAGGTGCACTTTCCTTGGGCACTGAAGCGTGTGCCTGGGCTGGATCAGTTCTGCCATCCACTCTACTCCACCATTTCACCATTCCAAGGGTTCTTGGGCACTTCCCATGTGGACAACAAAGATGCAGATGTATCGATCCTGGTCAACTTTGGTCAGCATGCAGTCTTGGAGCTTCGGGACTACAACTGCCAGATTGTTTTGCAGCCACTGGACATTGTCATGTTCCTCTCCAACTCAATTTATCATCGGACACTTCAGCATGGAGCAAATGTTGCTGCAAAGAACAATGTTGGGGATCGGATGGCAGTCACCTGCTTCTTCTGCAAGGCTCTGCTGGAACACCAAGAACCTGTGAAGCAGAACATGGTGCACCTAGCTGAGCTTGCTGCTGAGCACCAGCAACAGCAAAAGTGGCAAAAAAGAGCAACTACCCATACAGGTGGTGATTCATTGGCAGCATTGCCAAATGCACAACAGACTGAGCACAACAGCCAGTGCTAACCCTAACCACAGTCCTGACCCTACTTGTTAATCAAATTTGCAGTTGATGATTATGTTTAGGGTTCCAATTGAATCTTGAGCTTTGTTCTTGCCTCTATGATGCATCTCTCCCTTGCAGAGATGGTCAGCTTGAAATTTTAAGATGATTCAAAATTGAGACATGTATGTATTCATTTGGAAGATGGTCTGCTTCAAGCAGGAAGATGGTCTGCTACAAACCAGGAGATGAAAATTTCAAAGGCTGATTTTGCCACCACCAGGGCTCTGCTTGCAAATACAAAGAGTCAGCATTCCTCAGGCATACTGGCACTATGTCTGGAGCTGCTTTGTCCTCAGATTCACAGAGACACACATACAGACATGGAACATGGGACAGACAACAGACTGAGATTCAAGTGACACTAGCAATGGATCAAGGAGACACAGGGAGCTGGCTGAAGAGCTTCCAGGCATCCAGGCACTGCTGGCGGTATGCCTGCTTGTGCTCCTCTGAGGTCTCAGAGGCACAGCCACCATAGCCCTCCCACTTGGCCACATCAGTGGACATGAACATGGTCATGGAGCCACGTGTCTCTCCCTCCAGGATGGGAGAGTTGAAGTGGTGGAGCACATGGGAGGGGAAGAAGCAGAGTGCACCAGGAGGAAAGTTGAGGCTGACCTTGGCCTCGGTGAAGCTGATCTGCAGCTGGGTGTAGTCACCATAGCTAAAGACACCAGCCAAGCCCTGCAGGTAGTCACGCCTGTCCCGGTGTGGCAGGCTGTATGCCTGGCCCTCCTGGTTGATGGCAATGGAGGGAAGCAGGGTGCCCAGAGGAAGGCACCATGGGGCCTGTAGTGCTTGGAGCTGCCAATGTTCATGTAGTGGCTGCCATGATCTGGAAAGCACTCAAAGAAGCGAGTGTTGCAGTACTCTCGGAGTGCCATCACATTCTTGTTGTGCAGGAACTTGACCATTGTCCGGTAGTTGTTGACAAACTTGAGGTTGAAGTATGGGCCTGGCATGCAAGCAGTGTCTTGGCCACTGAGCATGAGATGGTAGGTGAAGAAGTCTCCACGCAGGGACTCTACAGGTGCACCAGCTGACCTGGGCAGGTCTGCCTGCAGCTGACGGAACTGCTGGTACATCTCTTCAAACTTGGGACAGTCAGGCTTCTTGATGACACTGGCATAGTGCAGCCCATTCTTGTCCACCAAGTGGATCGTGTCTTCCTGACCCTCGAAGGCCACAGATTGGAATCCAGTTGTGTCTGCCTGCACTTCAAGCTTTGGCAGCTGGTATTCCTTGTTGAAGTACTCCTTTAGGTCGAGTGCAGTGGCCACAACTCTAGCAGAATGGTCTTGAAGCTTGGTCCAAAGTGTAGCCATTCCCTGCAGCTTTGCATCTTGCCAACCAACAAAGTGATCACTCTTGGGTGTGTACTGTTTAACCAGGAGCTTGGATTGCTTCTTAGGGCGCTTTGGAGCGTCCAGCTTGGCTATATCTTTGGCTAGCTTGAGGGTGTCTGCACTGGGGGTGTACTTGACAGGGTACGGGTGTGATTCTAAGGCCTTTTTGAGCCTGCCAAGGTCTTTTTCCACCATTTTCTCTGCATTCTTCCTCTCCTTGTCGCTCTGGAAGCCTTTGGAGCGTGTAGAAGACTCCTTAGCTCGCTTCCTGGGGGCCCTGGGTGCCATGATGGATGGTGCCAAAGCTAAAGAAAGTGCAGAGGGAAAATAAAGGCAGTGAAAAAGACTAAGTGGAAATCTGCCAGAAAAATGCAGTGAAAATCTATGGACGCTTCAAACAGCTTCTGGAGACGAGGCAAGGGTGTACACTAGTAGGGATAAATGTGCTTCATGTGTCCTTTGAAGCACAGCTCCTAAGAAGCTGTAGTCATTGAGAAACAAGTGAGCAAAGTCAAGAATTTGTCAAAAAATGGAAAAAATAGCCAACGCGCTGAAACCTCCAGAGCTGATGCTCACTGTCGCTATGCGTCGTTGTGCAAAAAATGAGCACGTTCGAAAAATCTGGAGGTCCAATCTTGAGGTCTTGAAGTCCAAAGTATATAGAAAAAGCGACTTTTAGAGCAGATACAGCTAAGTATCACCCCTACAGCTGCTCCAGAACGAGGCTGGCCAGACCTATGGTGTTCCAGAACGCTTTACAGGGGCAGGGAAGCAAGGTTGACACTCTGTAAGATGCCTAGGACACCTATCAAGAGGCAAGTCAAGCTTATGATGCTCAGGACGTCGTTCTTGAGGGTCTTGAGGGTCGTGGGTCGATCGAGCTTGAGGAGACGAAGAGAATGAGCCTAGAACGAGCCAAAACGGATCACAGGGGGCAGAGATATGGTCAAAAGAAAGTATTCACTAACCAAAGTATATAGAAAAGATACTTACCTTGATATAAGGCACCTGGACGTCGTTCCTGGGGGTCTTGAAGGGCGTGGGTCGATCGAACTCGAGGAGATGAAGAGAATGAGCCTAGAACGAGCCAAAACGGATCACAGGGGGCAGAGATATGGTCAAAAGAAGGTATTCACTAACCAAAGTATATAGAAAAGTACACTTACCTTGATGGAATCCAACCTGGCCGGTATGGGGGCCTATGAAAGCGTCAGGAAAGCGTAGGGGGACCGTCTCTTGACTAATTCGATGCCTGGGAATCCGAATCTCGAAAAAAAATCGGGGGTTTACTTGATGGAAACGGAGCTATGCACAGTAAAAGTCCAAAAAGGGGGGATTTTGCAGCCAAAATGCATGTATATATCACTTTTCTCGCTTCCTGGACGCTCTCAAGGGCTGCTACAGCATACACATAGCCTTCTGGACGTGCTCTATCCATCCCTGGAGGCCAATGCGCACTGGGAGCTGTGGGACACTGGTCTAGTGCCCAAAAACCCCATTTTTACCCACTTTTTGGCCTGCCATGGCTGCCCTGTGCGTTCTAGGGGCGCCAAAATCGCTGGGGACGTTGCCAGGCATTGCCCACAGTGGGTCATGGCGTCATTTTGCCATGACAACAGTGTGGGAAGGTTGTCAGTGGGTCCTAAAGTGGCTGGTGGGAAAATAAAGTCGATGGATCCCTGTGAAAATCGCAGGGTGGCTTCGTGGGATGTTGTAGAGAAACTCTGCGGCGTTGGAATGAGGTTCCCATGCCTAAAATGTGCATGGCAGTGGGTAAAAGTGCCCAGAATGAGGTCAACCTTGACCCACACATGCAGGGAACCACCAGCAACTGCCATGGGACGTTGCCAGGGATACAGGACAACAAATTAGAAGCATTTCCACCAATCTAGGACGCCTGCATGTAGTGTGGGAGCCAATATGGTTGCATACCTCAACTCCAAAGTGTGGGAAAATGCATATCTGACGCCATAGGGCCCACTGATGGGCTGCAGATAAGGTGTATGCACGGTTACAGGGGGCTGCGACGACTTGGTGGAGTGCAGTGGCTGATTAAGTGGGTAAAAATGGGTATATAGTGTGGATTGTGGGTGAAATCCAGGTGTAATCTCGCATTTCTGGGCTGAGGAAGCGTCACTGGAGCTGTGGGAATAGCTGGGAAGCATTCCTGCATGTGTCTGCATGTGTCTGCATGTGTAGAAAGGGGTATATCGGATAGCTATTATGCCCATGGGGTCTGGTGTCAGTGGTCATGCACCAGACACATGAAATAAATGTTAACATGAGCTAAATAATGGAAGGTGGAATGTTGAATGGCTTCTTATTGTGCAGTGGTGTGTGATTGTTAATCATGCACACCCACTGGTTGATGTACAACACCAGTCAGTTGACTGTGAGATCAACTGTGTATGATGCCTAAGTTGCAATCTTGAGCAATGTGTCAGTGGCCACATGCCAGACATGTGGAATCAATGTTAACTCAAGGTAAATGTTGATTTCATTTGAGTTCGAGGTTAACAGCCAGTAAATGTCAAAGTCACTTGAGATCAATGATAACCCTGCCTTACACTCAATGTCGACTGACTGCCATTGCCACTCTGTTCAGAGGTAGTGCAGCATGTTTGTGGTAGCCTGAGATTGCCCTACACAGGACAGGAGTGGGCTGACTGTCTCTCATGTAGCTAAATGATGCTGTTGGGCTGCATCACCATCATTGAAGATGGTGCTTGAGCCTGTACAATGTTGCTAGTCAGTGTCATCATATGACAAGGGTACTGGTGTAGGTTCCAGGACCATGGTGTAGGTTCTGCCTGCACAAGTGAGGCCTGTGGTGCCAGTGAGGGTTCTGACTGAGGTCTATATGTACTCCAACTTGAACAGAGACACACAGAGTGATAGCAATGCCTGAGATTGCTATCCTATGAGACAAAGAGAGTAAAGATACTAAATGTACTGACAGGTAAATGAATGATAGAGTGGATGAGGCCCTGCCTCTCCACTTGCACAAGGAGTGTGAATGTATATATGTGTATGTATGCTGGCAGCAGTTGCTCCAGAGCACCCCACTGCCAGCATCAGGCCAGTGTCAGGACCTGCCCTGCTGTCCTTGAGACTGGTCACTGGTATCCAACCAGTACCTCTTAGCTAGCTCCCTGGCCTCAAGCCAGTGTTGAACTCTTCCTCCCTTCCTGCAGGTCCCCCTATCTACACAGGGGCCCCTGCACCTTACCCAACCATTACTAGTCAGCCCAGAGTCATCAACAGCATCCTCCAGACACTGCTGACTCCATCACTGGTCTCCCCCAACCCATCTGGGGTGGTGTTGTTGTAGTCATCACTTGTTGTGGTTGCTCCATGGCATTGTACAGCCCTGTAGGCAAAATTGATGATAAGGCCTGCTTAATGTCAACTTCATCTGAGATCAACTGTAACATGTGTTTAATGTCGATCTCAAATTGATTTCGACTTTATGTCCTGTGACACTCACCATCATCTGGCTCCCTTGCTCCAAGACAGACCCATTTGGGCAAGGCACTGACCTCATTGTACCTCACCCTGATGGCCTGGCCTGCCCCTTCACCACCCTCCAGGTGGTCTGTGTTGGCTGTTCCCCCCATGACCTGCTCTTTGCCCTTGATAATGGCTCAGCCCCTTTCTTGTGCTCTTGGTTCCTCTGCCAGCTCCTTTCCAGCCTTGGTCTCCCTGCTGCTGCCTTCTCTGGGCACTCATTCCATCATGGTGCCACCTCCTGGGTCCTTGCATGTTGGTGCCCCACCAGAGGTCATTCAGGACCTCAGTCACTGGACCTCCAATTGCTACAAGCACTACATTGACAAGCCTGCTGAGGAGTGCTGCTGCTTGGCCACCACATACCTCTTTGGCTTGCCATATAACTGCTTTGCCTCCTAGTCATGCCTCTGCTCCTTGTTTGCCTCTGTTCCTTTGCCCATCTGGGGCCAGCCAGGTACATGGCAGCCAGCCTCCTTCTGCTGAAACTGGACCTTACTGTGCAACCACTTCAGCTGGGAGCCTTGGAGCCTCAGAGCACTTGGCTCTCTGCACAATCTATATGTTCTTATGCTCCTGTGTTTCACAAGTAAGTTCTGACAGATTTCCTTTGACACTGGGTTCATTTTATTGGAAATTGACCACCACCAAGGAGCTACTGAAGGTGGAGAATTGCCAGGTGAAAAGTGTCCAGTATCTGCCAAGAGATCTGAAGCAAGTAGCTAGCTCACTAAAGTCTTGCCAATAGGCAGAATTGCATGTAGAGCTCATTCTGAGGATATTTCAGCTTAGATACATTCCATAACCACAGAGTATGATGATAAAGGACTTGCAGAGGGCTGAGGGGAAACCACTGATGGTGGTACAACACTTGCCTGGATGGCAGAAGGAATAAGACAGATGGATGACAAAGAGGTATAGTAAAGTGAAGAAGAATTTGATTAAGTAAAAGATTGTGGAACTGCCATAAGGGTGATCCATATATAGTGAATGCCTTGCCTACATTGCACACATGGTGATGATGTAGGGAGATGCTAAGATACAAGGCAAGAATGGAAAGATAAACACATGGAAGGACTGTGGGGTGGTTGTATAAAACCATGAGACTGGAACTGAAAGAGAGTGTTTTGATATATGTGTTCCATTGTCAGATACCCAATCATGACATTGGAGAACTTGTTGCAATGGATGGTGCCATGCATGGAAGAGTCATCCCAAAGACTCAAGCATGGCATCAGATTGGGCATGGCATCAGCTACCAAGAGTAGCTGATACTGATGTCAGCAAATATTGCTGATGGAAAACTGCAGATCTCTCCATGTGGGAAAATATGGGAGGTAAGTGCATGTGGTCATGATAGAGTGTTGGAGTACATGGTACTCTGCCAGTTCATCTCACACTTGGATACTTACCATGGGAGCACACACCAACCAGTTGGTCCTTGAACCAACCAGCCATTTATAACCCTAACCCTAACCCCACACTGACCAAATGGCATGGGCTAGGGTTCTATGCTACACCCGAGTAGGGTTGAGTCTGTGTGACGCGTCTTGCCCCCCTTGAGAGAGAATTTCATTTGAATTTCCCAAGACGGTCTACTACAAATCCAAGATGGTCCATTTCAATTTTGAGACATGTCTGTATTTTCCTGGAAGACGGTCTACTACAAATGGAAGACGGTCTACTACAAATCCAAGACGGTCCATTTCAATTTTGAGACGTGTCTGTATTTTCCTGGAAGACGGTCTACTACAAATGGAAGACGGTCTACTACAAATGGAAGACGGTCTACTACAAATCCAAGACGGTCCATTTCAATTTTGAGACGTGTCTGTATTTTCCTGGAAGACGGTCTACTACAAATCCAAGACGGTCCATTTCAATTTTGAGACGCGTCTGTATTTTCCTGGAAGATGGTCTACTACAAATGGAAGATGGTCTACTACAAATGGAAGATGGTCTACTACAAATGGAAGATGGTCTACTACAAATGGAAGACGGTCTACTACAAATGGAAGACGGTCTACTACAAATCCAAGACAGGGTTACAAGGGTGTCTGGATTTTTGACCAAGTAGGGTTGATTAATCAAAGTTGTAGATCTACCCCAAATATGCATGTTTGATTAAGTAACCCTACTCAAGTTCAGTAATAAAATTTTCTGTTATGGTCCATCGAAGTTTGGCCTGAGTCAAGTCAGGTCATCAAAAAATCGACTTTTCAGGGATGTGTGCATAATGAAAGTTGGTGCTAATTACACCCAAAGAACACCCTAGAAGTCTCATGGCTGTTGCTCAAGTGGTCATGGAGCTATGGGCAACTTTATGTTTTTTGAGATTCTGGCTTCAGCCCCAATGGTCCCCCCTTTGAAAAGTGGAAAATGGACCCCCTCCAATCTCTGCACAGCCTTAATGGGAGTTAGGGTTAGGGTTAGGGTTAGGTTAGGGTTAGGGTTAGGGTTAGGGTTAGGGTTAGGGTTAGGGTTAGGGTTAGGGTTAGGGGTAGGGGTTAGGGTTAGGGTTAGGGTTAGGGTTAGGGTTAGGGTTAGGGTTAGGGTTAGGGTTAGGGTTAGGGTTAGGGTTAGGGTTAGGGTTAGGGTTAGGAGTTAGG